>JAODPA010034308.1:0-12318 GCA_025585075.1 Nepenthes mirabilis | reverse complement strand
TTTGAGTTTCATAAAAAAATTATTATAACTATATAAGAGCTTAACTTAGAAATTTGTATGATTATGTGCTTATACTTACCATTGAATAAATTAAGTAACAAAATGTTAACTTTATTAGAATAATTTTCACTGCCTTTGGAGTAATTTACACCCTCCTTATTGATACTAGGCTAGTTATTTTGTTTATATTTAACATTTGCTTGAGCACTTAACTTTCTATTATGTATAGTCCCCTTAATAAGAGTTAATATATTGTCTCTAAACCATGTATAAATGTCCCATAATTCATGTTTTTTATAGTTAGTTAGATACGAGATTTCTTTTTAGTACCTCAAAGAGACAAGAAAATTAAAAATTTGGGTTAGATACTTGAATAATTCCTAGACTAAAATCTATATGATATTTTTAAGTTAAGGCATAAGGTTTTTTTAAAGAAAATTATATCAAGTGTGTATTTCATATAACATATACTTGATTAATTTAGAGGTGAGCAAATGGATCTCTTCTTACTCTCTGTATGAGTCCTATGGTTCCTTCATTTCCTGTATTTACACCATTTCTATTGATTCTGAATATTAAAAAATTAAAGTCCTAATGTTTGTTATTTTAACATGTTGTCTATAATTATAAGCATTTTAATTTAAAGTGACATCGATAGAAAAGCAATTGAGCTAAATTTGAGTGGTATGATGACGAGAAAAAGTTTATTTACACACATCTCTAACTTGATTTATTATAAACAGGTTATACCATAGCGTAATAACTCAATCATGAATAAGTCATGATACGATTTTTGAATTCTAAACTTAAGAGGAATTAAAAATGTTTGATCAAAAACTTAATGATCAGATATTGTAAGTTTCACTTACAACAACATTTAGGAATTACAGATAATACATGTCTTCATCCAGAGGTTAAACATAAAATTTTAGAATCATTTATGCCATTAGATATATGTAAAAATACAATAAAATCTACTATAGACATACACTATATTCGACCATATACAAAATTATCTGTCTTTGTCTCTAAAATATTACTATCTCATTATTTTAAGTATTTTTTAGTTTTGAACAAAGAATTTTTTTGCATATCAAAAAGCCAAAATAATTTTATTTATCATCTTGTTTATCAAAACATGCATATTATTCTACGCAAAGACATAAAAGATTTTACTTCTGTACGATGGCAAACGTATTTTGACATTGAAAAAGTTATTGAAGCACATATTTTAGATATTTTAATAAAAGAATTTTTACAGGAAGTTATGCCTGCTAAAAGAAAAGAGAAGGATATTCCATCTCCTTATTCTCCAGTCAAGCAAACACCAAAACAATCCGTCTATGATTATATAATGTCTAAACCACAGATTATACCAACCGTCAACAGATACTCAATCTTACGTGAATTTTCACCACTTAATTTCAAGGAAGCTGTCACTCCCATTTCCTCGTCTACTCTACCAGCTCCTGCTTCGAATGATAACCATTATATCACCAAGCCGCTCAAACTCCATGTTGCTCTTACCTCTTACTATCAAAAATCATTACCAAATGAACTCATTACCTTGACAAATAAAATATTTTATCCAAATTGTCTATACCAAACTGCAGATGTGTCTAAAACCCAACAGTACTATGAATTAATTTTAATTGATTTCGGTTCTGTTGAAATCAAATATTACCGCAATGCTTGAGACAATACCATTACCTTCTCTAATATCAAAATTAAACATGTCAAACTTTTCCAATGCGTTGGACTTAACACTTGGGATACTAAACCTTTTTCAGTTCATTATCAACCAAAAAGATACAATTACCAAGACTACAAAGAAGCATGGTTTAATATCTCCAATCTTATACACATTCTTGGTTTATCCGATTCGACAAAACCTGTCCAAAATCCTTACCAATATGGTTTACAGAATGGTGAATTTACTTTGGCGCATTACCAGTTCTTTATCCAAGAGGTATAAACAATGCAATGATGCATTATAAATAATTATACAAAGATATGTTCTTACCACACAGAGTAATTAGTTTTCATATTGATTATGAAGTCCCATTGATTATGTCATGGCACTTTACTTGTCATCAACATTATGAAGATCTACCATTAGCTTTTCAAGATATCCCACTCTCTATTGTTAGAGAATTCAGAATCAAATAGTGGGATAAGTTTGACTATATTATGATCAACTACACTCAGATTGATACTGACTACCAAAAGAATCAAGTTTTAGCCCATACTATAAAAATTACCTCAAAAATCCTACCAACTACACCAACATATTATATTTCAGAATACCCAGTTGGACCTAGTACTTCAAGACCAAAACCAAGAAATCCTTAAGTTATTGGATCTCCAACTTTATCTATCTCCTCCAAACGATCCGGACGATCTACTAAAGTTAAGAAGCAAATGGAAGCCCAGAAGGCCCAATTAGATACAGTGATGGTCCAGATGGCCCAAATGGATCAACAACTCTCAAAGCAAGCACAAAATTTTAAGACTCAATGGGCTTATATGTCAGATGATGATCCCGTATCACATTCATCTATGCAACCACCATCACGTATGGCTAGTCCACAACCGTCATATGTAGTCGGTTATGCCCAAGATCCATTCAGTCTTTGAATGAAATATTTGTGTTAAATTACAGGTATTAGATCTTATCAACATTCATCCTCAGCAATTTGGCAGTATTTATGTTAAGTAAAACAAACCAAAATCCGTAAACGACAGCTTAAATTTACATCATTTTAATATCAATAGCCAAAGTTAAATTGATAAACATTTTATGAGCTTCCTATTACTGAACAGAAGGACAGATGGGACTCTACACAAAATTAGTACCTTCCGTTGTAAAAATAAAAATAATAATAATATATAATACTCAGCAAACAAACCTCCATTATGGAAAGCACACGCAACGTACAGCAGCAAAGCTCATAATGCAACTGAAGCAGAAAGTCAAAAGTTTTCACTATGCAAACACTATGCCGACACTATGCAGTACTATTCATCACATTGACCGAAGACAAGTAACAGAATGGACGTTAGCAGAAAACAACAGACAATCAAAACAAACAAGCAATTATCAAAAACAATGATAAGACGCAAAACAGAATTGATTCTTGGCAATTATGTGGTGACTTATCAACGGCCCAGATTCTACTCAATTATTTTAACAAATCAACGGCCCAAGACATTCAAGAACTTCTATTTAAAACCCTGATTCGTTTCAGTTGAAGGAAGAGCCTGAAAGAACCTATGCAGAGATTAAACAAGTGCTTAGAAAACTTCTCTCAAGCCTTTCTTATTTTCTTTCCTTGTAAATTTTATTTTCCTTGTACAAATTTGTTTTCTACTTTCGTTGTACTACCTCTCAAAGTATGTAATCAACTTCTTCAATGAAACTCCAGCAGTTAATTTAACCTTATTCTGGTACATCCCTATTGTTCTCTAGTTTACGTATTAAGTTATACTTACGATTTTAAAATACGATACTGCATAGATTTGGCAAATAGATCTCTTCTTACTCTCTATATGAGTCCTATGGTTCCTTCATTTCTTGTATTTACATCCTTTCTATTGATTCTGAATATTAAAAAATTAAAGTCCTAATGTTTGTTATTTTAACATGTTGTCTATGATTATAAATATTTCAGTTTAAAGGGACATTGATGGAAAAGCAATTGAGCCAAATTTAAGTGGTATGATGACGAGAAAAAGTTTATTTACACACATCTCTAACTTGATTTATTATAAACAGGTTATACCATTGCGTAATAACTCAATCGTGAACAAGTCATGATACGATTTTTGAATTCTAAACTTAAGAGGAATTAAAAATGTTTGTTCAGATATATTCAAGTATGTGTCAATCAGAATGATACAGTTTAGGATTATTACTATTCCTTTATTTGTTTAAAATATTTGGTACAATGCTCTCGTATTTTTATTGATGTGCTTAGTGATTGTACAACTATTTGCCAGAATAAATAAGGCTGAGAAAGGGAGATGCACGGTTGTGTTGTGTCCATTATGTGCTAGTGAAAGATATTGTAAATTTGAAAGTTGGAGGGTGTCTATAGTAAACATTTAGTAATAAAATAAGTTTATTCCCCACTTTCTGAGTTTGTAATGGTCAATGTCCACTGGTTAACAAAGTATTACAAATTAGAAGACTATGTATAGGGTAATCATCTTCCATTTATAAATACATCTCAAGCCAATACTATTTAAGATAAAATCTGTTCGATTGTCTGTTATACACGAGCTTATATTTTATTAGTATCGATGTCATATAAGTGTCGAACACTAATGCACCATCCATAAACGTCTTTATGAATCTCGGTGCTAGAACCACTATCTTATGGACAAATTATAATTTATAGAAACACAAAATCTAAAAATATAATAGTTATAAGAAAAATATTAAATATTAGATTTTTTTTTATTCTAATACTACAACTGAGAAATGAGATTCCTAGATATTGAATATCATGTTATAGCTTAATGTTTCTAAAGAATTAAGAAATATAGCCTTTGGTTGATCATCTCAAGACTATTCCTTTATTTGAAACTTTTCTTTTGAGAGGAAGATAAATATTTTAAAAACAATTCATTGATAGAAAAACGAAGAGAAAACCAATAGAAACAAATCAAGAAATTCATTAGAGACTCAAGTACTGATGTGTCCTTAAATTCGGATTACTGAACATATTAGGAAGCCATTTGATCTTTCCAATAGGTTGAGTTAAAACGGGTCCGATTTTCGTTACTTAAGATTTAGATTCTGTATACCGTAATTGCAAATAAGAGGTTAGAGGATAACGAAACTCATTTCTTAATATATCTTCTAACATTCAAATTAGAAAATTTTCTCAAATAGGTAGAAAGATAAGAGGATGAATGAATAATGCACAAATGCATGTTTCGAGGGATTAAATGTTTACGAAGGGTTGAGCTCCGATTAGTGTGCTCGGTTGGGAAGTGGTTTCGAGATAGAGGATTAAGTTCCAATAAATGCGCTCGGTTAAAAAGTGATTTTGAAATTGAGAACTGAACTCTGATAAGTGCGCTCAATTGGGAAGCGACCTTAAGATGGAGAATTGAGTTCTAATAAGTGCACTTAATTGGAGAGCAGCTTTGAGATGAAGGATTAAGTTAAGGTGAATGTAATTAACTGATGAGCGACTTTAAGATGGAGGATTGAACTCCAATTAGTGCGCTCGACTGAATAGCGACTTTGAGATGGAGGACTGAACTCCAACGGTATGCTCGATTGGAAAGAGGTTTTCAGATGAAGGATTGAACTCCGATGAATGGGCTCGATTGAGGAGCCGCTTAGAGATGCACCCTAGCAAGATAGTGGCTCAAAGGAATTGATGCCTTTTTGGGAGAGTTGTTTTAGGACCGAGAGTTGTACTCAGTTGGTTGCCTATTCCTCTTTGAATTTTTTAACCGCTCCAAGCCCTCCTGTTTTGTTGAGGAAGGGTAGTATTTGAAGGTAAAGAGTTGGATCATAGTTATTAGAACGTTGCTGGAATTTCGGGTCTGCCCATAGGCTATCGGACCCATCATTAGCCCTTCATCCTGGAAGGTTTGAAATTTCAACCCCTGACATATTTTTGATGGGATGTCACCTGCAGGTCTATGCACGCTTTCCTTTCCTTGGTGTCGTATAGATTTTTGCTCTAATTGGCAAGATTTGGCGCCGATTCGATTCTCTACCATTGACGGTTCTATATTAAGGACGATCTTCTAGTGTTAGTGTAATCTCCTCGATTTAATACTGTTTGATCCCTCCTCCAACTATAAGTGGAGAGGCTTTCAATGCCACATATCATGAATTGTTTTTACCAATCAAGTAATGTGAGAGTTTAGAGTTGGCATGAAGTCTACACAACCATAAGTTAGGATTAGCGAAGATTTTTCACCAATGTTCGAAGTTGGAGTTAAAGATGCACTTGAAATCTGCTTTGGTTGCCCCCTTTTGGGCTCGGCCTATTCCGCCCTCATGTTGCACTGAGCGAGGTCTAAATTTTAGAGGCCGATTTTTTCTCCTCCTAAGTGGTTATGGGTAGTCCTTACTGAGGCAACATTGAAGGAGTGGTCGCTCAACCCTTTTGATGGGAGAGGATAATACCCTATACCCTCCGAGCAAGCAACTCTGTCCTCGGCTGCCCATGGGAGGACCACTCTGGCGATTGTTAGATGAGGAACTTTGTCAAGTCTATGTCAAACCTTAGGTTGTCGTCGCCACATTGGGGCTCTTGTCGGCGTAGAGGCTTACGAACTATGTGGATATAGCCGATTTCGGTGGACGATTTTTTGTAGTTTCCTCTCAAGCAAGAACTAGTGCTCTGCACCTCGTTCTCATAGGGGAGGGCTTCTGCATGCTTTTCCTGCCATGCTACCCTCTCAGGTTAAATGCCACGGCGGCCAACCTTGGTGTTTTGCTCTTACAGTTGTCTTCCCAGAAGGTTAGTCAGACAAATATAGTCGGGGTCACTGCTCCATGTATATTTTATTTCCTTTTAAGTTGTACGTCCATTATTGAAAACTTATATTTTGTAAAATAACTTAATGAATGGAACTACCGAGCATTGTTTACTTGCATATGTTGCATTACATATGTTGCATGGCTCCGATATTCTTGCATGATGTAAATAGTTGAAGTGCTTGCATGTTTTTTGATAATTTAACGGCCTAAATCACAGGCGATCCGGTCTTCCGACGATTCGACCCACGGCCAGGCATCTTGAATACTTGGTTGGGACATGAGTCCAACGAATCAGCCTTGAGCCTGCCAGGGCTACACACGACTAGTCTGCAATCTTTGAAAAAGGCATGTCAGGTCATCATTTCCCGCGCTACACTGTTGACTCTCTGATCTAAGCGTTAAGGCTGCTAACTGTTAGCGGACTACACGGGGAGGAGTCCCATCAATCATTATAACGAGGCCTACGAACAAATGTGCTGCAACACTTTGCTATGAGGGCACGTGTTACGGTCATTATGGGGACGTGCCTCTTCGATACCTTTAAATAACTCCCTGTATAGCTGAGCTGTTGGCTATTTAAGCGCTAGCACTCAGCTGTCTTGGCACTTCTTCGTTCTCTAGATATTTCTGCCCTAGCTTGCCATTTTTCTTCCTAGTTTGCATAGTCTTTCGAATGACTTTCCAAAGCTTCGCCGATATTTTTATCCACACTGACTAGCAGGGAGATAGAGTCTCCGTATAGCTGATATCGCATTCTAAGCGTCATGCAATACGTTGTGTTTGGTGGTGATGACAATGCTTGCTTTCCTTGTCTAAGGTTCATAACTATCTACGAGAAACATCTAAGGACCGGTTTTCGCATTCCATTTGTGATGGAGTTGCACGAGATTCTAAGGGCTCTGGCGGTTCCTGTGGCTTGTCTTCACTTGAATGCCGTTCGGTTTTTGATGACTCTATGTGTCTTCCTTCGTACCAAAGGGCTCACCCTTGTGCCCAGGTCCCGAAGATGATCTTTCAAGTCAACAAAGAGGCTAATTGGGTTTTCTTCACTCCCTACGTAATGTTTGCGATAAGCGGGGGGAATCCGGATTTGGCAAGGGGCTGGAAGACGCGTTTCTTCTTCGTGGTGGTCAACGCCGATTGGGAGGTCTTGAATTAATGGGATAGGGTCAACGATGCCTACACCGAGGGCATCATGATTGCCGAGGAATTGATGATGTGGCTACTGAAATTATTGATCGAGGAGAGCACCGGCATCCTACGCTACACTGATCACTGCATCTCCCATGGGGCACGAGATGGAGTGCAATGGAGATTTGGACGGAGGAGGATGACACCTCTATCATGCCGGGTCACCATCCTAAAAGAAAGTATAGGAATATGCTTTCTTGAGACTCTCCTGAGCAAGCCTCTGATGAGGCAGCTCCTCTATCGCCTACTTTCTCCATGGAATGCCAGCGTATCGATGCAGCCTATGCGAGAACACCTGTCCTCAGTACTGGCGAGTCATCAAGGAGGTTAGGCTTAGATGAGTCTTCATCAGACGATCTGAGCCTCAATGAGTCGTTGGAATGGATCGAGGATGAGGAGCCCTCAGTGGACATTGGAGTTGGAATTGGGGACCTCTCAATTGGCGGGCTAAGCAAACGGATCAATGCCATGGCCGCAATTGAATGGGAGATCCAGATCTTGGTGACTTCTTCAGAATCGCCTGCATTTACCTCTTCTATCGCTTCTATCGAGTAGGGTGTTGGAAGCGCTTAGGTAGAGGAAGAAGTAGTTGGAGATGGCTCGAAAGTTGAGGCTGTTGCTGAGGGGACATCCCGACCTATGGAGTCGATACCCGAGCCCCTGAGGGCTTTGGGTGGACTCGGCTCTCCACCCAATTTTGAGGCACCTCATCCCTGCAGCACGCAACCTCCATAATCCTTGCCGATCTCTGCTGGAACTGAAATTGAGGATTCTCCCGGTCTGTCGCATTGGGGAGGGCCATCTTACCATGAGGTACTATGTCATGGGTTTCTTCGCTCTGTTACTTTGCTTTTTGCCATATTCCTGACTAACCATACCTTACTAGTTGGCAGGTTTAGAAGGCACTCTGAGGGGTGGAGAGGACACTTCACTGGAGGGATACTGAGATCAAACGGCTATCTCGGGTGTGCATAGATCCTACTACAATGGAGGATGCAAGCGCTAAATGAATGCTGCTGTCGCCAAGGTTTTGTGGACTGAAGAGCAAGCGACTTATCTCGACCGAAAGCTGTCCAAGTTAGAAGTGAGATCCTAAGAGCTTTCAAAGGAAAACGCTCAAGCTCTAGGTCGAATCCCCTCGCTCGAGGATTAGTTTCGGAAGGCATGGCAGCAATTCATAGTTCTTCAAAATGAGATTGCCAGGCTTGAAAGAGAACTCCAATTTGGTGGACTACCTGGAGGAAGGAGAGGGGCCTATGCCATGCACATCGAGAGTCCCCCAACTCTAGGTTAGTCGTCTGAGCGGTAGGTATAGGCAACTTTTTGTATACATTTTTTAGATTGATTGATACTCTTGATGTACTCTTTGAATATTTAATGAATCATTTTAATTATTTTAACCATTATTGCTTACGTCTTTGAGTGTGTGTTAATTTGTATTTATCCGACATTGATTCTATTTGTCGACGAAGCACCATTGCCATTGTCGCGGGGCTTGGTTGGATGCATTTGTCCAATTGTGTTTACTCTTGTGAGGAGGTTGTGGCATTGAGAGAATGTGATCGCTAATAAAGCTTTACGGCTATTGTTGTCGAGTTTGGATAGACATATTTGTCCAATTGTAGTCTTTCCTGTAGAAGGACGTCGTGGCACAAGTATGAGTGAGCCTCATAAGGGCCGACCGGATTTCATGGCTCCAGTTGCCGAGTTCTGAAAAAGTTTTGATCATTGCCTGCACATAGGCATTGGTGTTTGGCCCTGTTAGAGGACGTCGTAACTTTGATACATCTAATTTTAGTCCGTCAACCATTGTTAATTGATGTTACTTGTCCCTACGAGAGGGAGTTATTGCACGTATACTGAAAAACCCCCTAAGGATTTTAATAGCCGTTTGATGGTGAGGTCCGACTCTTGGTTCACAAGCCTTCCGAGCCGTAATGTTTGACCTCATTTGGGGCACTTGGTAATCGAAATTGTGGTTTAGTTTCGACCTTCTCTAGGTTACTCGGTTATCAAGATTGAGGTTTTGTGATTGAGTAGCAGCCGATTAAGGTATAGGCGAAAGAATTCACTCGACTTAGAGAGTTTAAATATTTGAATTAATACAAATATACAAATATTCGTATGGTTGCATGATGAATGGAGTAAGAAAACAAACATGTTTATAACACTCAAGCAACCCGCATGGATACACTTGACTTACTTGCATTTGGAGGGAAATCGTCAGTAGCACCTTCTAGGGCAGAGGTCGTTTTGTGTCCACAGGACCAACTTTCTAATCTAGGGTCATAACACATATGCCCCTCTTTGGAGGATCATCGAGGTTTGGAATGGCCCTTGTCAGTAGGGAGACTGTTCGTTCCAGTCAACAGCTATTTTCCTGCGGGCTCCACACTCTGAAGAATTGGGTCCGTTAAGCTGAACCAGTGCACTTTTGCCTTCTTACTGACGGTCAATGACCGACCAGCTATGCGATCTTGAATGTTGGGCTCCTATTGGCAACATGTGAGCAGTAGGTACCCAGGGGGACCTTGCTTGTCATGCAAACAGCGTCTTCTGACATAAAATGCTGCATGCAAGGGGCTGAGGATTCTGCCGCCCCCGAAGGCATTCCCTCCTATTGTCAATGTTGTGCTGAGTGTCCGCACCCCTTGGAGCTTGACAAAGCATGGAAGTGATCCAAATGAGCAATGGATCGAAACTTTGAACGCAAAGCTCCAAGTTGGTCTCCTTGATCCTGCAAGGAGATAGTAATGACCGGATCTTCCTCACGACCTTGCCAGGTCGGTGGAGTGCCTGTGGGTGCGGCATGAATCTTCTTCCTGGGTAAGGGGTCTTCTATCGTTATGGGAGCAGTGTAGATTACATCGCTCTGGGCTTTCATTCCACATCTCATGACTTAGTCGGTTCTCTGGCCACGGCTAGTCCCTGTCCCTTTTGGTCGCCCAGACCACGAGATTGTCAAGCCATTAGATCTTCTGATGAGACTGTCTTTCTCTTCAATTCCTCCTTCTAGATGCTGAGGCCTGGGAGTCAAAGGGCAAACCCCCAATGTTGCACTTTTAGGTGGGTACCAACGGTTTGAGGCCACTAGGGACATGACACATCTTTGGGCAGCAAGCATTTGTAACTCAAGGGCCAACTGTTTGTTCTTGTGACTACCCGCGAAGGGTTCGTTGCCACGGAAGATGATGTATTTCGCGGGTGCGCTGGCTCATACTCAGGCATTGGCCATATCTGCTTTCGTAGGAGTGGTGGTTAGACTTTTCTGTCATTTATCATAGGTGGCGCCAATGATGCGTCACTGGATCTACATTATTGAACAAATTAGGGAGCTTCTTGATATTTCTAACAGGTCGAGTTAAAACGCGTCTGATTTTTATTATTTTGAATCTAGATCCTGCATACTAAAATTGGCAAATAAGATATTAGAGGATGGTGGGACTCGCTCATCGGTATATCTTCTAATATTCAAATTAAAAATTTTTCTCAAACAAATAGAAAGATAGGAGAATGATTAAATAATACATCGGTGCATGTTCTAGAGGATTGAGTATTTATGGAGGGCTAAGCTCTAGTAAGTGCGCTCAATTAGAGAGTAGCTTTAACATGGAGGACTGAGTATCGATGGGCGTGTTTGATTGGGGAGTGGCTTTAAAATGAAGGATTAGACTCTGATGAGTGTGCTCAATTGGGGAGCGGTTTTGAAATGGAGAACTAAACTCCGATGATTGTACTCAGTTGGAGAGCGACTTTGAAATGAAAGACTGAGTTCCAATTGGTGCATTCGGTTGGGGAGCGATTTTAAGATAAAAAAGTGAGCTCCGGTGCGGGCATTTGATCGGAGAACGGTTTGGAGATGGAGAATTAAGTTTTAATGAATGTATTTGATTAGAGAGCGGTTTTGAGATTGAAGATTGAATTTTGACGAGTGTGATTAGTTGGAAAATAGTTTTGAGATGCATCTTGGTGAGAGGGTGGCTAAGAGGAAGGGGTGCCTTCTTTAGAGAGTGGCTTTTAGATCGAAAGTTGCATTCATTGGTCGCCTCTCTCTCTAAATTTTTTGGCCTCCCCAAGTCTACCCATTTTTGTCGAGGAATGGAGATATTCGAAGGGGGAGAGTTGGATCGCAATTGCTAGAGCGTTGTTGGAATGGCGATGAGTGGTTGACAGTACGACTATACGGTCTTGGCCTGCTGAAGGTGTCAGGGCTCATGGTCCCCCGACAGGTTATAGTGAGCCAGACCAACAGGGACACGATCATATGGGATTGATTATTAAGTTAGAGCTACTAAGTTGCGCGCTATTCGGTTGCGTCTGGTGGGTGACTCCACGGGCCTATATCTCACCGGGTAGATCTAGGTCATATAATTTGGGCCTTGGGCCTCAAAGAACTTCTTCTAAACTACGACTTTCGATGCACCCTTTTGCTACAGGTCTGATTTTGGATCAGCCAATAGGTTATCAGACCCATCAAATACCATTAAATTTTTTGCTCTTTTTTTGACCTCAGTTGTCTATTTAAAAATAAAATATTTGTAATGCAACCATTTTAAAAACTTAAAAATAAGTAAATACTAACTATTTAAAAATAATTAAATATTAGCTATTTATTT
>JAODPA010034297.1:0-12318 GCA_025585075.1 Nepenthes mirabilis | reverse complement strand
ATCGAGATTGCAGAAATGTGTTGCTCTCTCTACTACTGAAGCGGAATTCATTGCTATTACTGAGGCAAGCAAGGAGATGCTATGGATGAAGAAGTTCATTCGGGAACTTGGTCTCAAGCAGAACCGGTATGTGTTGTTATGTGACAGTCAAAGTGCAATCCATCTTAGCAAGAACTCATCTTTTCATGCCAAATCAAAGCACATTGATGTGAGGTATCAATGGGTGCGGAATGTTATTGACACGGGTTCGTTGGTGTTGGAAAAGATCGGGACTGAGGAGAATGGATCAGATATGATGACCAAGACATTGCAAAAGGGGAAGCTTGCAACTTGCTGTGCTATCGCCGGGATGACGGCGTATGGCCCCACACAGTCGTGAGGGGAAGTTTGTTGGGTTATGGGTCACTCCCGTGTGGGCCCATACCCAATTGATGAGGCGGGTGGAGGTCCATATCCTCACCGCATGGAGAAAGCTTTCAGTATGTCGGCTGCTCGCCTTGTGCTCGTTGGGAGCTCGAGCACATAATCCAGAATGAAGGCCGCTCGCCACATGCTCGCTGGGAGCTCGAGCACATAATCCAGAATGAAGGCCGCTCGCCACATGCTCGCTGGGCGCTCGAGAACATAATCCAGAATGAGGGCCGCTCGCTACATGCTCGTTGGGCGCTCGAGCGGGCGGACCAGAATAACGGCCGCTCGCTAGATGCTTGCCAGCCGCTCGAGCGGCCGGCTGCGCTATAAAACGCGCGACTTTTATTTTTAGCGTATTCTGAACACTTTTGAGCGCCGTTCCAGAGAAGAGAAAAGAGAGAGAAGAAGAAGGAGAGGAAGAGTTGAGCCTCCGTTCGGGTTTTCAATCAATTTTCAGCCTTCGGTGATCCCACGTACGAGACTTTTGCTACCGTGAAGCTTGTCTACCGGGTTTCATCTCTTCTCTTATGCTTTATACTTCTTGTACGGGCTGTCCACATTAGTTGAAACTGTTTTTGGTTGATTTGGGGTTTGTGTAACCGACCAACAACTGGTAGTGGAAACTTTGGACTCCGTGTCCCGTGGTTTTTTCTCCCTCGTTTCTTAGGGAGTTTTCCACGTAAAAATCTCGTCTTTATTGTTTGTGTGTGTTGTTCGTGTGCTTGACTTTGCCTATTACGTATTTTATTGTGATTCAAACAAGCTCTTAAAACTAACACTACCTTTATTTTTATAGTGTGCTTCGAGTTAACTAATTCATGGTTTTATTTAAAGTTTGATCCAAACTAATTAATTGACTAAAGTATAGATTTTTAGTTATTAAAAATAATGTGTTACTTGATTGGAAAAAGGATGAAGAAAATATATGCTTATTTACAATTAAAATATGTTGCATCTTGGAATAGCTATGTTTTGAAATTTCATTTAAAAAAAAAATTGAATCTAATTTGACCAAGTAATTTGGATCATCATGCAAGTTGATCTTTTTATAAAACCATTGTGCATCGTATGAAAACACCAGTTAGAGTATAATATTATTTCAGATAACATTTAATAGTTTAATTATTTTGATTTCTTGACATAATACGTAGCACTTTTTTTATCAAGTGAATATGATTAGACTCCTAACAATTCTACTTTTTTTTTTTTAAAAAAAAAAAAACCCCACTTACTTTAAGCTCAAGGCATACAATTTGTCTATATTTAATCTATCTTACCAAAGAACCAACTAAATTTATGTTCTAAATTACCCTAATATATCTGTCTTTGGAGTTTAAAACATAATTCAAATAATGGATTACTTTATATAATCCATGTTTTAAGCCGATATTTGCATATTTAAATATAAAGCCATTGCCTGTAAAAAAACCCAACTGTGCTAAAAATTTTGAACTGTTATGCAAAATCATAATAAACATCATATGTTCTAAATTATCCTCACGTAGCTGTATTTTGGGCATAAAACATAAATTAAATATCGGTTTACTTTGTTTAATCTATGCTTTAAGCCGGTATTAGCATATTTGAATATAAAACCATTGTGTTACCAAAGAACCAACTGTCCTAAAAATTTTGAAATGTTATGTAAAATGGCAATAAAAGTCTTATGTTTTAACCTAAGCTCATGTAGCTTTCTTGTGGGTTTAAAAAAGTGGCTATAAATAAGGTGTGTATTAACAGTAAATATTTAATAACTTCGTTTCATAATTTAACTAATTCAGAAAGTCTAATGTCACTCGACAGGCTTCGGCATGGAATTGAAGATAGAAGTAGGGCTTTTCTAATTATTTGATTTTTAATCATTTTCTTATAGGTGTCTTAATAAACAAAAGGTAATCGAAAGATTGCACGAGATTTGTACGATGGTTGGAATGTTTGCACTCTCTTCGCCTGCGTGGTGAAGCGGTGTTCTTAGATCAGACATCATTATAAAGTACGCGAAGCACTTTAAGGTTAGATAGACGACTGACGCCGAAAAATATTTATAAAATTAGATAGTAGAAAACGTCGCTAAAGGAAAGAAAGAAAAGTGAGAAGATTTTTGTTTTATTTCAAATCGATTCGCCGTTGGTACCCTATTTCGGGGGTTTATATAGCTGATTTTATATAATTGAGTTTTTTGAAGTTTGTTCCATAAATTTTTCCTTAACTGAAAATGATTTTCCATATTAAAGATTATTATGCATTGTTGTATTCTTTATGTCCATAGTTTTCATGGCTTACGATCAATGGGGGTTTAGGTTTATTTCACTGCACTGGTTGTGTGTGTATTCGAGTCGAACCCCAACACTAATTAGGGTAAGATATTTCATTTTGGTGTGGATCTTCCTTTTTATTTTCTGTGAAAAATAGACTTGTTCTTATATGTATTTTCTCATGAAAAAGCATCAAACATTCCCAATATTTTTTAATCTTGTTAAAATTTATTTATTCTTAATTTTTATTTTAGCATTATTTTTACAAGAAGTAAATTTTAGGTTAAATTGGTCATATTTTGACGTATAATCTGTAACAAATAACCAATCCATCTTCTTATAAAGATGAATTAATGAAAATGGATTCAAGAATAATAAGAATTAGGGTAAGAAATTCAGAGAAAGAAGAGGCAACAGAAGAAACGAAATTGTGTTCAATGCTGCTGTTTTCTGGTAGCTGATCAGGATTGACGATAAACCTCACATGTTGTCAAGTCTCTTTTATGTAACATAATCTTAACTTGTAATTTGAAAAACTCCAAAAAAAGAAAAAAAATTAAATAAACTCAAATTTTCATAAATAAATAAATATATATACGAACCCCAAATAATGAATTGGTAAGTTTTGATATTTTTTGGATAATAAAAGAATAATACAAAATTAATTTAAAAGAAAATTCGTTTATAGAATTTGTTAAAAGAGAGAAATTGATGATATATATTGATTCGAAACTTCTCTCAAGGATTTATCTATTTTGCATCTTCAACAGACATTACTCAAAATCGATGAGACGTTTCATAACATTATATTTTTTTGCATGCATTTTCTTTATTAAATGTAAAATCGTTTGCTGTTGTTCATCGTATCTCATTACTGAGCTGTTAGTTTGATTTTATTCATAGTTAATAATTTTCATAATTTTAATATTATGTGTAAGCTATGATACTTAATACTAATACAACATTTCGGTGCATATATTGGTGGAGAGAAATTAATTTCATATCCATTAGATAATTGGACATCTTTAGTTTACATGACATTTTAAAGTATGAATAAGGTTTAAATTTTTTTTATAAAATATGGACAGAAAATAGTTTCTCCGTGAGAAAAATATTCTTAGGAAAATTTTAAAAAAGTAATGTGAAAATATTTCAGATATTTTTTTTATTCTAAGAAAGGCAAATATCAACAAAATGAAAGAGGGGATACAAAACAACCACAGTGAAATACTAGATGTGATTGTCCCGTAAAAATAGAATGCATGTTAATAAGGAAGAACATGATTATTGTTGTTAAAAATTCATAGGAAAGTGTAACTATGAATTAGAACTTCTTAAAATAAGACATATATGTTAAGATGTCAAGGAAAGGTTTCAAATGTGTAAGGTTATATTATTGAGATAACCCAAGATACTGGTTTGAGACCTTATGACACGTATGAGCTAATGATTATGGAGGTCGGTCGTGGAAAAAATGTTAGATATATGGTACAAGATTAAAAATTCTACCTTTGAGTTAGGAGGTAACAGAATATACAGTGTGATGAACTGGGGTGGGTCATACTAATATACTTTCATAACAAAAATATATAAAAAAAAAGGCAATTCTTTAATGTCATACAGTTGAATACTGATAAGTTGGTAACTAATATTTTTTAAACTGATGCTAAAATAATTGCTAATTATGTAACATTTGAAAATATTGTTATGTTTGATACGACTTACACAGCAAAGGTCTAAAGCCTTTTGGTATTTTCATTGGGTTTAGTCGTCAAAAGCAAATAGTTGTATTTAAAGCTATGCAATTATATGATGAGATAGTAAAATTTTTTGTGTGATTGTTTGAAACATTTTTAAAATACCATGGTAGGCGGAAACCTATTTCTACTTTTATAGATTAAGATATAACAATGGTTAAAGCAATTCATTTGATAATACCCTGTGATTTTTATGGCCAGTACACATTGTATATTTTATAAAATGTTACCAAGCATATGGCTTTTGATTTTAAATAGTTTCATAAAGTTATTAATTACTTGTATAGACTTAATGATGGTGTAGACTTTGAAACTGTATGGACAATAATAGTTTCCAATGAAGAAGGCTCTCATGTACGTTTATAGTTAAAAGGTATGTACAATATACATCATAAGTGGGCTTCGTGTTACATAAAAAAAAAAATCATCTTTACTTTAGGTATGCAAAATACTCAATTATCAAAAAGCCTAAATAGTAACTTGAAGTCACATCTAAAATATGATTTAAATATAAAAGATTTCTTCTACCATTTCGATATGGTACTTGATAAGAGAATATATAAAGAATTGATGGCCGATTTTGCATAGAAATAAAAGATTTTTGATATTGTTATACCTTATTGTCATTTTATGATTCAAGTTTTAAAAGTCTATACCATAATCATATTTAAGAAGGTTTAGAAACAGTAGCTTGATGTACTATGTTGGGGTGTTTTCTTGTATGAGGATCTCATCTATGTAATGATTTATTATATGCAACCGATGAATAATATTAGAGTTATTTTTTATGTATCAAACAATTTTATGGATCATAGTTGTTGAAAATTTTAAACTGTCAAAATATTTTATGTGCATACTTTCATAATTTTTAATATTCATTACTTCACTGCTATTCTCGAACATTATATTATAGTCAAATGGACCCAAAATATGAGATATTGTAATAAAACTGCTATTATACTTGAAATTCAAAACAACACTGATGATTTGCATTCTTGGTTGAGGATGTTAATTGACAATTTATGCAAAATTGCATCCAAATGAAATCTACTTTGGGTGGGAAAAAAAGATTGGGGGGATTGCCATTGAAGTTAATAAAATTATAGACTAATTTTGTAACCTTAATTTTGAATAAGGGACAACGAAGAGGTGTTAGCAGTGAAAAATATTACGGAGAAAATTACCGATGAAACAGTTAAATGTGTTAAACATCATATAGGAGGGAAAGCTACAAGAAGACTTAAAAGTCGTTTGGAGAAAATTAAACACAAAAAGTAGGTACATTTATTTACTGCTCGTTGTTTACTATCTTGTGGTATACTTATTGTTCTACTTCATTACTCACTGCACACAAGAAGTATGATTTGTTTAAATTATCTGACTCTAAGTGTTTATCGTTTATAATAATATTATTATCTATATGTTTCTTTATCGAAAGGCCATAACAAATTTCCATCCTCGTGTTTGTTGCTCACCGCTAATACTTTTTTTTACTATTCATATATTTTTGGTAAGAATCAGGTCGTACATCATCACAACGACATGATATAGTAAAACACGCAGCCCCACTCATATCATTTTTTTTTTTTGATAAGTACCATACAATATCATTAACCAATAATGAACATGCAAGTCCTAGTGGTATACTGACATAATTACTGATGCCATATTATGTAAAATGTTTTTGTTTTACTAGTGCGACGTATGTTACATAATTTGCTTTGTTTTTATTTTAGGAATAATATGCTCCGTTGTATGGACCTGTATATTTTGGATGATATACAATGACGCCTAATGATAATTCAAAAGGTTCCATGCCGACTTCTCTAAGTTTTAGATTTGACTACTCTTTAGATTAGGTTGTGTACATGTTATGAAATTATGCAATTAATATATTGAATTTTTGTAATAGTTTACACTGCCAACAAACTGATCATCCCTATCTACTGTGAAACAAATTACAAAAATTTAAACTTTTAAATTTATTTGAACCAAAACACAATATTCGAAGCCTACAGATCCCGCATCTACTCGTTTCCTGATTAGTTCTGATGAAAAAACACATGTATAGCATTTTTAAGCCTTTTGTTTCTTAAACACTTGCATGCCTTTTGAGCTAATTTTTCCTGGTAGATTGATGTCGACATTGGTTCTGTTGGGTCTAGTCACTCCCTTGTGGGTAACCCAATGAACTGGTTTGTCATCGGAAGATTTATGGAAAACAAATCCGGAGAACTGTTTCCGATCAACGGGACTTTGACCGGAGGAGAACAGTAGACGGTCAATGGAGATTGACCGGCAGACGGCCAACTGAATCAGGTCAACAGGAGGTTGACCGTCTGAGAGCTGCAGAAGCACTGTTGGACGGCGGACGGGCAACTGGAGACGGTCAACAGAAAGTTGACCGGATCCGGTCAACAAAAAAGGTTGACCGAATGGCTATGGAGAACGGTCAAGTTCTCTGGTAACAGTTGGGCTTTGGAGACTGTGGAAGATGGTAGCTGGCAGAGGACAGATGTCTTTCCAGGATTGGTCGACAGGTGGGCAGTTGGGCTGCAGAGCACGCGTCTGCACAGTACAGAGCATGCGCCGTCTACAGGGCATGGGCCTGCAGGAAGCTCAAAAATTGGTGAAGACGTGGCACCTATTATCTGACAGATGACCAATTGGGCAGATGTGATTAGGTGGAGTCAGAACGTATATATATATGAGCACCAGGAGCTTCTAGATGCGTGTGGTCAAGCCCGATGAAAGTCTGAAGCAGACCGGTGTAGACCGGTGTGACCGGCTGGTGTGGGCGACAACACCAAGGGAGCTGTGCGCCGGCCGCCGTGTGCGGGGGTGAAACGACGGGCTGCCGTTTCACCAACACTTATAAAATGTAGAGAAGAGTGCACCACCAGTGAGAGGGAGAAGAAAGAAAAACAGAGAGTAAAAGAGTGGAGAGTGTTTCCCATTTACTCCGGTGAGATTTTTCTTTGTTGTTCTCGGGTGTGTAGCGGATACTCGATCTCAGAGGTTTGTAACCCATTTTACATAGTGAATTTATCAGTGGACTATATGTCCCGTGGTTTTTTCCTCTTCGATTTGAGAAGGGGTTTCTACGTAAAAAATACTGTGCATCTTTTGTTCCTTATTCTTACTAAATGGTGGTTGTCGATGATTGAGGGTTCGGGTTTTCCGCTGCTGCCGGATCTGGTGGATCCGGGTCTTCCGACCCCAACAGGTTCAACCATTGCCAATGGAGTTTTGGGGCCTGTAATTGGAGTGATTACAGGTATGGATCATTACATTATAAGAAGAGAAATAATGCTGCTTTCTAGGACAAAATTTTAATAAATCAAAGTAGAAATCATGCTGCTTTTCCTTTGAAAACTGATAGGATGATTAGATCTTCTGTAGTAACTGTTCTATGGGCCTTACATGATCTATTATGTAAAAACCATCTCAGAGTTTGTTGTCAACAGTGTGCAAGTGCACGGCACAATATGTTTTTGTTCATTTTGCTATGGGCGGCCAAACACCACAGACGAGCTGTCCGAACGGTGTTGGATTTTCACTCACTTTTTTGTAGGTAATTCAATAAACGAAAAGTCATCGGATGTTCGCATGAGGCTCATGCGAGGATCAAAGTGTTCGCATGTGCGGCGAAAGGCTAAGAGGCAAGATCAAGTCAGGCATTTGAGGAGAGCTTGAGCGCCGATTCCAAATTAATGGAGAATTGCTGATACTTGCCTCGCGCTCGAGCAACGAAGAGGCGCGGATTTCAGAATTAGTGCGCTTTCTAGGCACTCAAGCGCGGAATCTGGGACCGGTGTGCTCAATCCGCCCTTGCCGGGGGTTTGAGGGCCGGTACGCGGTATAAAATACGGCTCACGCGTTTTAGGATTATATTTCTGAAATCTATCTCCACAAGGGGCGCCGTACATAGAGAGAGGAGAGAAGAAGAGAAAAGAGGAAGAGATTCGATATTCGGTCGAGGCCTGATTTGAATTTCGTTCTTCATCAAAATCGGGTACATCGTTTTAGAAGTGATTTCAAAAATTTATTTTCATTTTGTTACTCTTTTTATATTTATATTTCTCTTGTAGGTTACCGGATATGTTGAGAGGGGCTTGTATTCAATCTTCTTTACTCGGGCTCGGAGTGAAGGGACTTGGAGGGGGTTCTTGTAACCAACATTATTTATAGTAGGTTCATATGGAGTTTATTCCGCAATTTTTTTCTTGGTTGAAAAAGATTTTTCGCGTTAAAAATTATTGCGCATTGTTTGTTTCTTGGGCTTACAAATTTAATAGCTAATGGTTGACGGGGGATCAAAGTTTGTTCCACTATACCAGGTTGGGTGTATCCGAATATCAAATCCTAATAAGTGGTATCAGAGCAAGGTTGAAAAACTTGTGATTTGACGGCATTAGTTTAATAGGTAAAATAATTTCATCATTTGACAAAAAAAAGATGATGAATATTTTGACACCGGAAGTAATGGTAAAAATACTTTGAATGAGGGAAGATAAATCGGAGAATATGACGGAGAAGTAGTGGCAATATAAGATGAATCTGGCTAATTGCACAATCAAATTGTATCCCGCGGATAACACTTTTCAAAAGGTCATTGGCTTGTCAGATTTAGCGGATGTTTGGGAGAAGCTTGAAAGCCGGTATCCTTGACAATAAGGTTATATATGAAGAAGCAATTCTATTGCTTACGTCTATCGAAAAGGAAAAGTTTTAAGAAGTAATTGGATGAGTTTAATTGGATCTTAATGCAAACGTTGGCACTTGATGAGAAAATTAAGGAAGACAAGGTGTTGGTATTACTGGCTTCTTTGTCGGCCTCGTACGATCATATTATCACAACGCTACTATTTGGAAAAGACATGCTTAGTCTAGATGAGGTCATCGCTTCCTTACTTATGAATGAGTTAAGACAGAAGAGAAGCGTTGAGGCTCCGAAAGAGTCGAGGCTCTTGATTACTACTAGCGGATGGGGACATGGAAAATCGAGGGACGAAGAGACAAATCAGATGAGAGCAATAGTCGGTCCAAGTTTCAGAACATGGAGTGCTTCCAATGTGGTAAGAAGAACTACATAAAGCAGGATTATCCCAAGAGGAAGTAGGAGAATGTGGGCGGAGGCGAGCATCAAGAAAGGAAAGATCAGGGTGAAGATGATCGGGCCCCTATCGTTCTTTGTGACGACCTTTGGATTGTCCACACAGGGAAGACACGAAGCTTTTTGAGCTAGGAGACAAATTGGGTGATGGATAGTGGCGCCTCACACCATGTGACACCGAGAAAATCTCACTTCACGAGCTATATGCTCGAGGACCACGGGGTTTAAAGATGGGCAATGGTGATTCGTCGAGAATTGTTGGTATCGGAGATATTTACTTGCGGACAAGTAATAGGACAAAACTCGTCTTGAAGGGCGTGAGACATGCCCCGGATAAGAGGTTGATTGTAATTTTAATCGAAAACTTGATAAAGAAGTCTTCAGCATGGCGTTCGAAAAGGGCAATTGGAAACTCACCAAAGGCTCCTAAATTGTGGTAAGGAAAAGTAAGTGATCCAGTTGGTATTATATGACTGCTTCAGTTGCTAAAGATAGAGCCAATGTAACTAATTGAGGCATTGGTTAAGGTGGCCGAAATAGGAGGCTGAGGAGTGTAAAGGGGAATGATTCTACCGTGGAGACGAAGTCAAAGGGAAGTGGGACTACTCCAGATTCGATGGGGCGAAAAAAAGTATCATTCAGAATTGCAAAGATTGACGTCGGGATCCCAATTGAGGGAAAGTTGCCAAAAGGTAAGTAATGACGGTCACTAGTTAGAGGCAAAGGATCCCCCCACAAGGTCGTAAGGAAAATTTTGTTAAATTTTTGGTCACTTCACTGTAGGTAATTTAACAAATAAAAAGTCCACAGAAGTTCACACGAGGCTCGTGCAAGGATCGGAGTGTTCACGCGAGCTTTACGCGCGTGGCGAAGGGCCACGAGCCAAGATCAAGTCAGGCGCCTGAGGAAAAGTCAAGTGGAGCTCAAATATGGATTCCAAATTAATGAAGGATTGTTGGTACTCGAGCAGTGGAGAGGCATGGATTCCAAACTTGGTGCGCTCACTATGCACTTGCTGGGCGCTCGAGCACGGAATCAAAGACTAGTGCGTTTGATTCACTCTCACCGGGGCTCGAGCGTCGATACGTGGTATAAAATGTAGCTCATACATTTTTGGGTTATGTTTCTGAAATCTATTTCCACAAGAGAAGCCGCACATAGAGAGAGAAGAGAAGAAGAGAGAATAGGAAGAGTTTCGGCATCCGGTCGATGTCCAATTTGAGTTTTGTTCTTCACCAAGATTAGATACATTATTTTGGAAATAATTCTAGAAACGTATTTTCGTTTGGTTACTCTTTTTCTCATTATATTTCTCTTATGGGTTATCGAGTGTATTGAGAGAGGGTTGTATTCAACCATTCTTTACTCAGGTTTGGAGTGAAGGGATTTCGAATGGGGTTCTTATAACCGACCCTATTTATAGTGGATTCATTCGGAGTTTGTCCTGTAATTTTTTTCTTGATTGAAAAGGATTTTCCTTATTAAAAATTATTATATATTGTTTATTTCTTGGGCTCGTAAATTTGGTATCTGATAGTTGACAGGGAGATTCAGGTTTATTCTGTTGCACCGGATCAGGTGTATCTAGGGTGTCGATTCCCAACAAACGGTTCGTCGGTGCTGTTCAAGTTTCTCAGAGAGAGTTTCTTGTGTTACAGTTGTTCTAAATTGGGTTTCTCATTAAAGGAGCAACAGCAAGACAAGAAGTGACTCTGTATATTTGCTGTCTAAGGAATAATAAAGTGTTGGGGTTCGAAACCTGGATTTGCACACAACCCGGCACAGTAGAAAATCCGAACCCCCCGTCAGTTGACAATCACCAATTTAGTGGGCACAATGAACAAAAAAATGCACAATATTTTTAACGTTGAAATATTTCAGAAATCGAAGGAAAAAACTACGGGACAAACTCTGAACAAACTTTCACTGTGTAAAATCGGTTACAAAAAATTTCGAGATAGAGTATCCGCTACACATTCGAAAAGAATAGAAAAACAACTCCAGAGTAAGAAAATTCTTCTTTCCTCTTATCTCTTTATTTTTCTTCTCTCATTTCTCTTACTGGTGGTGCACTCTGTTCACTTATTTTACAAGTGTGGTAAAACGTTAAACTCCGTTTCACCCCCGCACACATGTGACTTAGCGCCTAACGCCCCTTGGTGCCTAGCACACGTTGCCTGAAGCACCTGGTGTGTCATTATAAAGATTTTGGCTCAAAAATCATCTGCTCACCTGATACGAATCTTGCAAATAATTTGTCTCACCAACCCTATTTTTTCCTGTAATTTCACAAGTTTCCGCGCTTTTTTCAGACCTGTATGGTCTATAGGTCAACCTGCTCTCTTCACAAACAGCGCATGCACTGCATGACAGCTACCTGCTCTGCAAAACTTACCAACTCTAAAAAGTCAACAGCTCTACACAGTCAGCTACCAACATTCCAGACAAGCTATCCTGACCATCACCTAGTATCATCGGTCTCCACCGGTCTCTCTGGCTATCACTTAGTGTCCTCCATTGTTACTAGTCTCTTTGGCCATCACCTGATTCTCGGTCTTCACTAGTCTCTTTGATCATCACAACTTACTATCCGTCCAACCTTTATCCATCCGGCCACTTTAGAAGTTCATATTAGATTTTCGAATGTTCTAATTGAGATAAATCACATTATTTAAAAAAGATATTATTGGTCCAATTTATTGAATGATCTTATACACTTCATCAATCATAATAGTGATATTAAAATAATGCACGATTGTTATTTATACATCTTTATATA
>JAODPA010034286.1:0-12319 GCA_025585075.1 Nepenthes mirabilis | reverse complement strand
ACATGGGCTGTAAATAAATATATATGCGTTCATGTATGAGTATATGTATATGCATGAGAATAAAGATGAAAAGATGAGTAGAGGGCATTTACAGCTGGTATATGTTGTATTTATAAATATATATATGGCCTTTGTTCAAAGCAATGTATGTATATTATATGCTGATTTTATGAAGAAACTAATATTGTTGATTAATTAATTAGAACCTTGCAAAATTATTTGGGAATGAAATTTGAATGAAAGTAAATATTGTTGGCCTTAGTTGGAGGCATCGTACTTGAACAGTATGGAAGGATAGTTAAATGGTTGAACTAAATAAAATATAATATATCTCGGTTTGAGGTTATCTATTCTTCGTACCGTGATAAATTCCTTTGTGTTAGATTTGATGGCGTGAGTATGGTCCTTGTCAGCACCAAATGACAGTTCCATCATTGTAGTTGCAAAGTCTTCTTTGCGTTATACTTGATCGTGTGAGTATTTAGATTGTTGGCTTCCTACAGTTAAGGTCAAGGAGAGCGTATGAAAACACTAAGGTATCTAGTCGAATGGGAGGCTACAGCACCTTAGCGTGGTCTACACTTATTCGATACTGAATTCTGTATTATGGTGATAATGAGGTATACTGATTATTGTGAATAGATGCTTATAACCACGTGACCATCGTAGGAGATGATATTAGGGATATAATTTGACAAGGGGTGTCATAGGTGTATCGGCATACTGTGGGTACAGCCTCTGAGAGGATTGTAGGGTTAGTTGGATACCATGGATAACCTCATTGCATTACCCAGCTGTTGGGGGGTGTAAATACATGGCATTTAGTTCACAGTGGCAGAATAATGTCCAAAGAAATTTATTGTGATATTCCATTAATGTTGATACCTCATGAGTTTGGGATTCGATGGAATCCACGAGTTATATGCGGTAGAATCTATGTGTCGGATTTTACGATATTCAGATTCAGTGGAATCCATATTGTTTATCGATATTTGATGTTCAGGTCGTTCACGCTAACATTCAGATCAGGGAACCCCTACATATCTATTGATGTCGGATTCTGAGGGGTTTTCGTATGTTATTGGCAATCACATTATCTTTGTCATATAAGGGTCTGGGGAGACCATCTTGCTTTTGGTTTGAGTCATGTTTACGATGTGTTGTGACTTCTCGAATATAGTTAGATTATTATAGAAATGTTGCAACCATTATATCCGAGATATTTATTATTATTTAGCGTTTATTGATTTATTTACTTGCTGGGCATTCAACTCATTCTTGTATTTTATTGGCTCCAGAGTAAATAGGTTGATAGTAGAATCAAAGAGATCGCGGGTTATTGTGTATACTCCAAGCAGAGGTGATCTCAGATATTGAGGCTTCCAGGAAACTTAAGATTTTTGTTGGTTCTGTTACTATTTGATGTTTATTAGATTTTTATTATGATGACTGATATTTTGGATATCGATATTATTAAAGTTATTTATTTATTACTATTATGGATATTGAATTAATGATACACTTATGATAATTTTTTATAGTGTTTTAAATGATAGTATTGAGTTCATTAAGTTACTTAATAACGTGTAATTGATGATTTCGAATGATTTGAGACTTTTACCGTGATGGTTCGAGTGGGGTTCGTGGGATCCGAGCACGGGTCGTCACACCTGAAACTTCCAGAAGCTTAGGTGTTGATGCCTTAGGGCATGGCACCTCCTCAGTAACCATTGCCTATGGATTATTTACAGTTATTTCTTCAATCATTTGGTCATTATCAACACCCTCCTCAACAAAAACGGTGGGAAGTGAGACTGGTGCAGCAGGACACCAAAATCGGAACCCCTTGCTCGTTTAGAGCGTCGATTGGTTCACCTGATCCTCTTGTGGAGAGTCATTTATTCTAGCAGTAGAATCAACCGAAGGCTCACTGCCCTCAACCAATCCGATCTTTCCCTCAAAAATCGAATCAATCGGAGAAGAATGAGCAGAGCTCATCTTCCGCGACAAGTCGTTGGCAAGCAAAGGAGATACCTTTTCACAAGCCTCATCGATGGCTCGACTGAGCTCAGAAAAGGTGGGTGAGGGAGGGACCGTCTTGCCAGCCGCCCTCTTAAGAGAATCCTGAATAAATAGATCTCCTGATTTCCATTTGGGTCGGCAAAACGGCACGGTAGTGACATCGTCCCTTCCACCCTGACATCCATTGAACTTCAGTGAATGCCTTCTGAGTGAGCCAGCGATCCATACGGCATAGGACGACGGCATTCTCATTGACAAGTTTCATCAATGAATGAGCCATTCGATCCTCTATCAATAAAACGTCCCCAGTATAGACACCGTTGACTCGGCCCCAATTATTGGAAAATCTCCACTCGAAACGTACCATTATATAAAAGAACCAGTCCTTCCAACCCTTTATCAAATCCGGGTTCTACCCACTTATTTTATACTTCTTACGGGAGTAAAAGAATCCAATATGCATCCTAGTTTAATCAAAAGATCACCTTTACAGCCCAGGCATCCATGAGAAGTTTCTTGGTACAAAAGAAGACACATAAAGAAACCAGATATCAAACGGTATTTGGGTGGATGCGAGCCATTGAAATCTCCAAAGCTTTCAAGATCTCACACAACTCCTTTACAAATAGAAGACGAAGGGCACCCTTTAGATGAGTCTCGTAAATAGTAATGAATCCCAGTCGATGAGTGCAAGCCCTGTCTTTATCCTTGTGCATTATGTATGGAATGGCTCAAGGGAATATTATACCTCTCATATAAAGCGTTCACTTCTTTATCTAAGAGGACAGATTAGATCGCAACACACTCTGGAAAGCAGTTCGAGAAGCCACGGAAGTAAAAAGGAAAAAAGAACAAACTAGGGCAAAGAAATCCAAAGAATGAAGAGGTGCAAAAATGGCTAAAGGCAGAGTTTAACTAGTCAAAGTTTTGGTCTAGAAATGACATCGTTTAAGGGTTTTGAAGAGGCATTTCACCATAATGGCTGAGACAGATGCACACACAGGAGAATGTTGTGGCACATCAGTTTCGCTGAGACAGTATTGATGGCCTGACGCTATGTCTCCTACGCAACCTATAAACCGCTAACGGCTCTGACGCCTATATTGATGAGTCTGCAGCGCGGCGTAAGTTATGATTCCTTGACACGCCTTCTAAGATGGCAGACTGACGACACATGACCTTAATGCGCTCGAGACTAATTAGATTAATTTATATCCTAACCAAGCATTCGGGATAAATAATTATAAGTTGGATTGTCAAAAGATCGAGTTGTTAGTGGTCTGAATTGTCAGATTGTCAAAAGTTACGCAATGAGAAATAGCATTCTAGTGCTTCAACTATTCAAAACATGCAAGAATAATAGAGCCATGTAATAATGATACAAAATACTTGGAAAGTTATATTTGTTAATTCCTTTTTTTGAAGTGTGAAATTACAATAGCGAAAGTACAACTTAGAAGGAAATAAATAATACATGGAGCGTGATTAAGTTAGTTAAACTAGTATATATAAAAATTGAGGTTAATGAACTGTAAAAACTCAAAGGCTAGTGGCTCACCCCGGGACACAGTAGGGGCACAAAAAACATTAATCAATAGACTCGATTAGTAACTGAATTAGTTTCGATTGATAAATAGGAAGCACCCTCGATAAGAAAATAGTTTGATTATTAAATTTTCAACCAATTAGCAACTGAATTAATTTTAGATGATAAAGAGCCAACTCATTTGTTGAATTTTCAACCGATTAGCAACCAAATTCAGCTCGATTGATTAAATATCAACTGGAAACTTAAATTAAGAGCATGCCACAGCATGTGGGATAGCTGGAATTAATTTGAGTGTAGCTTACTTCAGCAAAAATTAGCAAGAGAGCTGCCTGATGCAGCAACATCAGCAGGAGCACTCTCGGGCAGCAGCAGGGCAACACCAAACTTAGCCAATTTTCAAAATTCGGCATCAAAATTCAGCAAGGAATTTAATCCACACACGGCACAAGGATCCAATACACACACGGCAGCATCATATCTTAGTTAAAATTCAGTAGGAACACACACGGCAACAGCAGTAAAAATCAGCAAGAAGCTGATGTTAACATACAACACCAAAAGTCCAAGGAAAGTTGATGAAATTCAACAAAATTTAGCAGCCACATGGTAACTTTCTAGGCCACCAAATAGCCTAGTGATTCAGCAAAATTAGGAGAAGGAATCAGCAAAATTCTAAAAGACATAAATCTGAATTTAGGGGGTTGATGGGGTGTGCTACAGCAGTTCCTTCTAAGTGGAATGAGTCAGCAAAATAGGCCCTTAAATTATGTAAGGCCACGTGAGGGAGTAGAAAGGGAAGGGAAAAACAAATGAAAGCAGAAGAAAGAACCGGAAGGCAGTGAGAAAATCAATAGCCACAATCTTCAACTGAAAATTAGGCAAGTGCACTTTATCCTTTTCCTTCATTTGTTGTGAATTCTTGCTGATTTTCTCTACGTATTGTTGATCCAATGCTTAAATTTCTTATTCTAATATGTGATTACTATTGTATCATCACTTTATAACAAGTAAAAATTGGTTTTAAAGTGATTAAATAGACTACTGAACCTTCACATGCAAATCTGATTTCCAGCACCTGTTTTGGACCAATTACTGAAATCTGGCTGAACCGGCCTTCAAACCGGATGAACTGGCAGCCAAACTGGCCAAGACATCATGCACTAATGTTAAACTATCAACCTGTAGACCAGCTGCCAAAGTAACCCTGAACCGGGTCCCTAAACCAGAAACGGAATCAGCAAATTCATCTTTGCTAATGCTGAAATTATAGCAAATGAAAATGGGTTGAATCGGGCCCCAAATCGGCTGAACCTGCAGCCAAATTAGTTTAAGTATGTTAAGATACTTTTAAAATATCAACCTATAAAATTAGGTTTGACCCGGCAACTAAACCGGACCCTAGATCAGCAACAGAACCATGTAACAGAATCTTTGCTGATGTTGAAATTGCAGCCTATGAAAATAGGCTGAACCAGGTCCCAAACCAGCTGAATCGGCAGCCATATCAGCCAGTATCTTGCGATAATATTGAAGTGTCAACCTATAAAATTATGCCTAAATCGGCCACTGAACCGACCTCAAATCAGCAACAAAACCGGCCCCAGTATCCTTGATGATGTAGAATTTGGCAGCCAAGGAAAATAGACTGAATCGGCCCTGAACCAGTTGAACCTGTTGGCGCAAAATGAAAGACATGGTGACTGAGCAGACAAAATACTCGGACAGCAACAGAGCAGAGCTCTCGGATGGACGGCAAAAAGTAGAGATAGAAAAAAAACGAGAGAAACACACACGAGATTTTAACATGGAAACACCCTTCTTCAACCAAGAAAAAAACCACCAAAGAATACACTATAAAGTATAGATTGTTTACAAGAATGTTAGCTACACAAAACCCAAACAAAAAGAAAACAATCTCAAGTGTATATCATTCAATCTCTCTCTAAAAAGTGTGTCTCTCTATCTTTACAATAAGGCTAACCCACAGCTCTCTCAAAGCTCACTCCAAGACTATTATCAAAGACTCAAGACAGGTAAGGGCACAAACCTTTATATATATAAGAGGCCTAGTAGTCGGCCAGCCACCCTACTAGCAGTACGGTGGCAGGACCGTGCCTCCTAGGCCTGCCACGGCGGCGCACGCCCGGCGTACCAAAATGGCAGGCCTGACACCCTTGGAAGTTGTAGCCCCCTCAACCTCCAATCAAAGTGGGTCAACTGCCCACCTGCAAAATGCAGCTACAGCAGGCCTATGGAAAGAGATAGTCAACGTCTAGGTTTTCAGAGTCCTCGTCCATATCCTCAACTACCTCTCGGACATTTCTCCTTCAACGAGTCCTCGTCCATCTTGACAGGCTTCTCGGACCACTCTAAAAGTCCGCGTCCTTTTCCTCCTTTGAGTCCGCGGACAAGGATACCACGAAGGAGTGACCCCAACAAATTTCTCCTCACGACCGAGTGGAAGTGAAGTTAGTTAGATCGGCAATGTCACAGCAAACTTCCAGCTTTCCCTTTGGCAAAACTTTAGTCAACATGTCTGAGCCATTGTCATCCGACCGAACCTTTCCAGTTGATAGCTGCCCATCATAAAAAACGTCTCTCACCCAATGATATCGCATGTCAATGTGCTTTGACCTGGAATAGAATGATGAGTTTTTACACAAATAAATGGCACTTTGATTATCACAGAGAACCTCATACGTTTCTTGCCTTAGACCCAACTCTTGGACGAGTTTTTTCATCCATAGCATTTCCTTGTAGGCCTCGATCACAGCAATGAACTCTGCCTCGGTAGTCGAGAGAGCGATGCACTTCTGTAACTTGGACTATCAGGATACTGCCCCTCCTACAAATTTCACCAAGTATCCGGACATTGATTTCCAAGAATCAACATCTTCGACCATATCGGTGTCCGTGTACCCAATTAGCTGAGGCTTCTCTCCTCCAAACTGCAAACCTGTCTTGGAGGTTCCACGGAGATATCTGAAAATTTACTTTATCGCGGACCAACACTCCATCCCTAGGTTTAAGAGAAATCGGCTCACAAGGCCAACCACATGAGCAATGTCCGACCTGGTATATCAGACTACCTACGGTTGAGGAGTAAGGTATCTTACTCATGCCCTTCTCACTCATGTGTCCGAGGTTTTTATACCACAGGCCCGAGGACTCCACACATCTTGTGGCATTCACCTCGGCCACTCGGCCTTCACTTTCAGCGTGTAAAGGCCTGAGGCCTTTACTCCTCGGGCAACCACCATGGAACCCTTTGTCAGCTTAAAATCGCCGTCACAAAAGACGCTGGCCTTTACTCCTCGGGCAACCACCATGGAACCCTTTGTCAGCTTAAAATCGCTGTCACAAAAAACGCTGCAGTAGTCTTCGTCATCAAACCATCCTACTGAAATGATATTCATACAAATATTTGGGACATGTCGGACGTCCCTCAAAATCAGTCGGGCTCCATTGTTTGTCACCAAGGAGACGTCGCCTCGTCCAGTTATCTCGGACGTCTCCATGTTGCCCATCTTCAACACTCCTGGGGCACTTGGAGTGTAAGTGGAGAACAGCTCTCTCCTGGAGGTGACATATATGGATGCTCCATAATTCACCACCCAGTCAAAGGCCTGCTCAGCTGTATTCATAGAGTTCTCAGACTCGCAGGCCAAAAGGAGGTCACCTCTCGTGACAGCAGAGACCGATGACTCTTCCTCGCCACGTCTCTTTTTGCCCTTTTCCTTTCCAGTGTTTTCACTCTTTCACTTGTAACAAAATCTCTTGATGTGGCCCTTCTTGCCATAATGATGGCACTCCATATTCTGGTACCGAGAACGTGACTTACTTTGCCCTTTGTCTTCAGACTTTGGGCCACGTCCTCGGCTCCTTCCCCTAGATTCGGTGACAAGGATCTCGGAGTGCTGAGAGGTGGACGTACCCTGAGACCGCCGTCTCACTTCCTCGTTCAGTACAGCTCCTTTGGCCATCTCCAAAGTCACCACGCCGTTAGGAGTAGTGTTGGCAATGGTAATCCTCATGACCTCCCATGAGTCCGAGAGGGTTGATAGGAGCCAGAGTCCGAGCACCTCATCCTCGAACTTGATCCCCATGCCATTCAGCCGATCCTCACAACCCTGAAACTCGTTCAGGTGGTCGGCGACAGATGAGCCGTCCTTGTACCGAATCTGCATTAGCCTCAGCAAGTGAAAGATTTTGTTATTGCCGGTCTTGGAGGCATAGAGCTTTTGCAGTTGCTCCCAAAGCTCCTTGGCATTCGTCTCTCCACGAATGTGATTGTACACGTTGTCATCCACGAACTGCCGGATGTAACCGTACACTTGCTTGTGCTCCAACGTCCACTCCTCGTCCGTTTTTGCCGCCGGCTTTTATGTGGCAAAAATCGGATTATGTATGGACTTTACAAAGAGCAAGTCTGACATCTTGCTCTGCCAAGTATCAAAGTTGGTTCCGTTCAAATAAGTCATTTTGCTTCCTACCTCCATAGCAGCCAGCAATAAGGTCACCGTTCAAAGAACCACGTCACTCTGATACCACTTGTTGGCGCAAAACGGAAGACACGGTGACTGAGCGGACAAAGCACTCAGACAGTAACAGAGTAGAGCTCTCGGAAGGACGGCTAAAAGTAGAGATAGAAAAAAATGAGAGAAACACAGATGAGATTTTAATGTGAAAAGATTCTTCTTCAACTAAGGGAAAAACCACCAAAGAATACACTATAAAGTATAGGTTGTTTATAAGAATGTTAGCTACACAAAGCCCAAACAAAAAGAAAATAATCTCAAATGTAAATCATACAATCTCTCTCTAAAAAGTATCTCTCTCTATCTTTACAATAAGGCTAACCCACAACTCTCTCAAAGCTCACTCCAAGAATGCTCTCAAAGACTTAAGACAAGCAAGGGCACAAGTCTTTATATACATAAGAGGCCTAGTGGTCGGCCAGCCACCCTACTGATAGTAGGGTGGTAGGACCACGCCTTCTAGGCCTGCCACGGTAGGCGCACGCTCGGCGTGTCAAAGTGGTAGGCCTGACACCATTGGAAGTTGTAACCCCCTCCACCTCCAATAAGAGTGGTTCAACTGCCCACCTGTGAAATGCGGCTACAGCAGGCTTACAGAGAGAGAGTCAATGCCTAGGTTTTCAGAGTTGTCGTCCATGTCCTCAGCTACCTCTTGGACATTTCTCCTTCAACGAGTCCTCGTCCATCTTGACAAGCTTCTCGGACTACTCTAAAAGTCCGCGTCCTTTTCCTCCTTTGAGTCCGCGAACAAGGATACCACGAGGGAGTGACCCCAACAGAACCAGCAGTCAACCTAGCCAAGTCATCAAGTACTAAGGTTGAACTGTCAACCTATGAAACGACTGCCAAAATACCTTTAACAAGTCATTGAATTGGGCTCCTAAATAATACCTGACAGCATCCATACTGATATTGAATTTGCAGCTACTGAACCGGCCTTCAACCGGCCTTTAAATTTGATGAACCAGTAGCCGAATCAATCAAAAATCATGTGATAATGTTAAGATGTCAACCTGTAAAATTGGACTTGAATCGACCACCAAACCAGGCCTTAAATTAGCAATCGACCTAGGTAATGCATGCTGAAAATTTTCAGCTTAGGAAAATTAGTGAACTAACCCTAGACCAACCTTGAACCAAGTATAAACCAATCCGAGTATCATATGTTGATGCTAAATTTTCAGTCTGTAGAAAGTAGATCAAATTGGCTACCGAACTGACCACTAAACCAGCCATTAAATTAGCCAAATGTATTATGTACTAATTTTGATTTTTAGCATGTGTATAAATTATTTTGAGACTATAATGCATCTGAAATTTCAGCATATGAATATATTATAAGATTTTGATATTTTGCTGTATTTTTTAACATTTAAATAATAAGTTTTATCGCTATTTATGAAAAGTAAATAGAAGCTCTACACAATAATAGAAAATATGATTATTTTCTTTCAGAGTGAAAAAAATTTTAAAAAAAAAGTAAGATTATTTTCTTTCGAAATGAAAAAAAATCAGAATAAGTACCAAGAATAAGTGTAGAGTTTCCATAATGAATTTTAAAAAAAAGTAAGAAACTAGACAATGATTGATCAACAAATAATATATTTTGATATACCTTAGCATATTATAGTAAAAGATTGTTGTCTGACTCAGTGGCACTATACGACTTTAGGCCCCATCTATAGTGAGATAATATGTAGATAGCCCACTTTCGGGTCTTGAATAGAAACGCTAAAGCTTTTGATTGTGTAAGAACAAATATAATATAAATTTCGATCGACCGCTCCTTTAACTAGTAAGGACTACTAACCCTAATCCCTAAAGAAAAATAAGTTAAGAATATGAAAGAACAAAGAAGCATGTTTTGGTGACTAATGGAAGAAAGGAACAAGAAAAAGAAATCAAGAGTTTGCATTCATGTTTATGTTATTATATTCTTTATAATTCTTACTTCCTATGAAATGATTTTAAGTACAAATATGTATATACATGTTCTTTGTTATTTATAATGCCTTATTGAATATTTGGTTCACTTTCTTACTGTTTTTACTAACCCTTTAGATGACGCGTACAAATTCTTCCCCAATGAACAGGAGTAAGGATTGAAAAATTTAGTACATGTCTCAAGAAATATTATTTTACTGACTTATACTTTGGTATAGTATATACTGTATTTAGTTTTATTTTATGGATAACATTAGATAGGATATGATGTAAAGTTCTGACCAATTTTGATGATTGTATAGATAACAATATATCTCAATGATGATTCGGTGTCGGATGGCTAAATTTTGTAGGTGTTTGCTTCCGTAAGTTGGCTTGTACAAGATTTAGTTGGCATCTTTTCTTAACAAGAAGCTGGCATCATATTATTAGATTGATGTCAGAGGTACAGATGACGTGATAATATTTTGGATATTATGTATGTTAATTTATTATTTATATATAGGTGAATTGGATATTAACAGAGTAAGCTTACGTCCATTGAAATATTGATTTATTATTGGTAAAATTAATAATTAATAATAAGGAAATATGATTAAGTTAAATGATAGATTATAGGCCGTGGTCCATCATAGACGACTTGACTATAGTAGTCCAATTGACCACAGGAAAGACAAAAGCATAAGAAAAGCTCATCTGTTGGACACCGTAGTATTACCCACCAAGCTGCCATTTCAATGAAAAGAGAAGAAAAGCTCTCCCAACAAGAATAGGTAGCAGTTATCTAAAGTACTGCGCTTGCTCTAGACAAGGAGGCAAACAGCTAAAAAAATTTCTCTCTCCAACCAAAGTTAAGAGTCAAGTAGCAAAGGAATATAGTCTCTAAAATGAATGGGAATAAAAGAACTTTTTCAAGTCAAAGTCAGAGGGAAACCTCATCAAACCTACAGTAGAGAGAATGCCCAACACGGATTGGGAGAGGAGAAAACAACCCCCCAAAACTCGAGATCTTGCTCCAATGATAAAGGCTCAAATTTGGGTCAGGCATAAAAGAAAAAAATTAAGGTAGATTTTCATATAAAAGAGGGTAACCAGTGAAGACTTCAGGCGCATCCCTGAACATCAGTTTCAAACTCTAGAGAAGAACTCCCTTTCGATTTCAACTTGTGACTGCAAAGGTTCCATACTAGTTTTGAATAGACTCACTCCTTAGCAGATGAGAGATGTTTCATGATGCAAAGCATAGGTAGCCCCTCTATTTATAGCTGGTGGGGAAGACCAACCAGTATTAATTCAAGAAGATTGAGTATCCCTATGTTGATGGCAGATAATTGAATCATATCCTATCAAATAGAATAATGAATTTACAAAATATTTGGGGAAAGAGTACGTGTCAAGATCTGTTGCCAGCGTCCCATAATAAATATACTAGTAGTTGACAATTCAAACTTCTCGGCATGAGGAGCTAGTGATTGGTATGGCAATCCATAGGCTAGCCCAAAACTTAGAACACTAAAAAAAGAAGAGCCCAAGCAGTAGCTACCCAGTAGAAGACCCTCCAGGCCCAATATCCAAAAAATGTGGCAGTTGACCTAAGCGGTTCGACCAGAAACCGTCCAACATTAAATGGGCACTTATAGATAATCAATGAGCTATCACCAACAATTACCGCACCAAATCACCTATCAGGAATCATACAACTCAGTGAATAAAAGCAAGCAACAGTTACTAGCATATGGCCCTCATGATTGCTGAGGCACTAAGTGCAATTGGTTGTTATACGAGTAACGCGCCTTATAATTGTAGAGTTGTAATACCCATAGACGACTAAATTGGCTCCCACACTATGAATACATACTTTCCTTCCCAAGAAAGAGGGAACTCTTTCAAACAAACAAATGCTCAGAGAAGTGAAAGCCACTGTTTGAGTGGGTGCAACTTCGTAGATGCTGCCCATTCGTTCGAGTACATTCAGTGGAGTCTTAACCATCTATCTAACACTCAATCCCATTCACATTTGCATCCACGCATTTACATCCTTCTATCTTTCTTTTCGTTATAGAAATATCACTGATTTGAACGTCGGATGATATATCGATGAGCAAGTTTCGTATTATTTTGACCTCTTATTTATCTATTGTGGTGTGTAGAAACTAGATTCGGAACAACGAAAGCTGGACCTATACCTGATTGAATACCCGAATATTAGGGCCCCCTAATTCGTTCAATAATTCGAATTTAGAGACTCATTAGAAAGTGTTTTGAA
>JAODPA010034275.1:2987-36649 GCA_025585075.1 Nepenthes mirabilis | reverse complement strand
GATAGTAAAAGATTGAGAATTAGACTTTTTAACTTTTGGATGATTAAGTAACTAGAGGATTAAAATTTTATATTTACTTTTTGGATTTTTTTTTCTCATTTTTAGGAAAAGTGAGTTATTTATATCTATATCGTCAGTTAATAATGGCTTCCTATAGATGAATAATTAACTACAATATGTGTTATTATTGAAAACTAAATAGTTCAATTGTCTAATATACTTTAATTATGAATTTTTTAGAGACAGTTAGTCCGAACGTAATACTTAACCATAGGGTGTTTTGATTGCTTGTTTGATTTAATTATTCAGTTATGTTAATCACTTAATGTATTTAACCATCTTATAAGATTAACCATTCGGTTTGATCAATTGTCTAACCATTTGGATATTCAGCCTTTAGTATATACGGTAGTTCAGCCAATTGAAAATTTAGTTGTTTGATCAAATTCTTGTCAGACCTGTGTTTGATGCTTATAACCTAAATTTAGGCTTAATAATTCGATCGATTAATACCTATTTTTTTAAAAAAATTATTATTTATAGCTCATTATATCAATCAGTTGAATCAGTTTTATTTTAGGTGATACCCAACATAAGCTCTCCACTCAAAAGTTGAATTTAAGTTTCGAGATTGTTCGAATTGAAATTTGTGTTACTAGCCTCGTTGCTGCTGATATTGCTACACCGCCAAATCAGCGGAGGCTAAAGAAAAGCATCAGAACAATCTAGTCGCCCTGAAAATTTTGCGGTTATATATAACAACAATTATACTGCCCATATTATAGTTTTTTCCTATTTTCTAGTTTATTTGTTCCCGGGCTCCACCCCTTCGTTTCATCCACAGCTTTCAGTTATATGATTGTTTACATATTATATATGTTTCGGTTATGGGCCATAGACGTGTTGGGCCGTTTGCTTGAGCTGTTAGAGTAACGGCATATATACTTGTGCTACCGTAGCTGAAGGGAAATATGATTGATATTTTTCCTCAACTGATTTCGCTCCCTCGCTCTCGAATCTTCTTCCTAAACTCACTGTCTCTCTTTCTCTCTCATTCACTTTTACTCTCCTTTGTCTGAACTCCCCTTTCCAATTTCTTCTGAGTTCCTTCTGATTTGTGGCTAAGTGTGAAGTATTTTGCGGTTTGAGAGAGACGTTGCTAGAGCGATCACAACAATTTGAGTGATCTTTCTTCAATGTTGTCCAAATGTCTCTTCCTAATTAAATCATAATTAGTAAACACATATTTTTGTTTGGTCATATTTGATGGGTATACTATACTATGAGCTGACCCACAGTCAAAGAAGGCCCAATAGGAGGCGAAGACCCAAATCCTGAAAGGCCCAAAACGGTCAACACCAGCGTTGACCGTCGAGACGCCAACAAGCGGCCAACTCGTGTATAACGACCAACTCGCGTCTAGATGGTCAACTCGAGCGTTGACCGGAAGTACTGTAGCAGCAGGCCCAAAAAGGCGATAAACCTACTACAGGTCGAGCCCGGTTTGGCAAGCGAACTCGTGCGCGAAAAGCAACGATCCTTTAATGATCACACACTTTCCTAAAAGCTAATCTTCTCCAAAAAGGCGGCAACGAACTCAACGCCAACGTTGGAGTCAAAACGGTTACAAAAGCATGAAAGAGATAGGGTGATTTGGATATCCGAATCTTCGAAGTCGAATCCAGGTACGCATCATTGGCGTCGTCTATGGGAAGCGCTTACGAAAAGCCAACCACAATTCTGCACAGCGCACTCTTTTCACCACCTAATTCATCCGCAATGGTGAATACGAGAGTCCAAGCTAGCGATCCCGCTAGAGACGTCACTTCTCCCGACTAGGACCACACTGCGGGTACCCTAGTCAACGGGGCAACAGGCGGAGTGCCAGCGCCTTACTTCCAACAACTGATGAAGCAGATGCAAACTAATAACCGTCTGCTCTAAATACTCTGCTATCGATAAGAGTAGCCACAGCAGGCAGCTCCGCTAGCCGCCGTCCCTGCGCCTGCCACTAAAAAAAGTGGCCAAAGAAAAAAGAAGCCGACTAGAAGGCCCGAGAAACCCACAAATAATCCGATCCCAACTTCCACGCGCGCTCCAGGCCAGAACAGGCCAGAAGAATACTCTGAGAGCACAACGCCGGGAGAAAGTTCGAAGAGAAGAAATCCCCGATACTCTTGGGTAGAAGACGGAAACGCAGTCCAGTAGCCAGCCGGCTATTGGACCCTCCGGGGACAAGACAAAATTGAGAGCTTACCTCAACTCTAAGAGATCTGCCAACGCTGCTCACGCAGATCCGCGAGTGGATAAGATTTGGAACCACGTGTTCCAGGACGACGAGCGCGCCATTGACCTTGACAGATCTCCTTTCACGGCAAATATCCTAAACCGTCTGCTGCCCACCAAGTTTAAAATGCCTTCTCTTGATAATACGATGGGAGCAGTGATCCAGTTGACTACCTAGATCACTTCTACACCCATCTGAGTCTACAAGGGGTGGAAGATTTAGCGATGTGCCGCTGCTTCCCACTCACGCTGAAGGGAGATGCCCGCATCTGGTTTCATCACCTCCCTTCAGGCACCACCGGCAGCTTCCGGGAGCTCACAAATCTCTTCCTAACTCAGTACGCCTCAAACCGGTGGGAAGAGAAGCAACCGTGGCACCTCTCCCACATCAAGCAGAAGTCGGGAGAGAACCCCCAGCATTCCTGGACCGCTTTGTGGCAGAGGCCAGGCGGATTCCCCGAATCACGGATATGAAATTGGGCAGTTTCATCTCCGCTTTGACCTACGGGGACTTCTTCAAGCACCTAACCCACAAGAATTTCCAAACCTTCCGGGAGGCAGAATCCATCACCCGGGCCTATGCTACGATAGAAAAGGCCAACGAAGCGAAACGCCCAGAGCGGGCAGATCAGCCTCGATCATTCCATGGAGAGGGAAAAAAGAAAATACGACGGCAGTGATCACTCCCGCCGAAAGTAGCATAGGACTGGGCCGCTGGAACGCAGAGACTATGAGCCCACCAGCTTTACTCCTCTGACGGACACACGTTCAAATGTCCACATGCAGATTCGCGAAAAAAAGTTCCTGAAGTGGCTGAAACCACTGAAAGACACTGAAAACCAGTCAAAGTACTACAACTTTTACCGCTCTACTGGGCATTTAATTGAGGATTGCAAGAACCTGCAGAGGGAGATTGAAGAACTGATTCGCAGAGGCCACCTCACCAAATTCGTCAAGGGCCCCAGGCAGAGCTCTGGAACAGCTAGCGGAGAAGGGCAGGAGCAGTCTCCTCCCCGAAATCGGGTTGCGGCAGGGGTGGTTAATATGATCATCACTCGACCTGCCAAAACTCCAACCGACAACGAGGAGCAGCAGACTGGGAGGAAGAAGCAACGCACGGTGTACAACACCATTAGCTTCAATAATAATGATTTGACTCATGTAATATCCCCCATACTGATCCCATCATTGTATCCACACTCGTTTCGAACGGTAGTATCGACTACCAGCTGAAGCGAGTATTCATCGATAATGAAAGTTCGAAAGATTTGCTTTACTTTGATTCGTTCTTTAAACTAAGCTTAAAAAAGAACCAATTAAAACCCGCCGAAGGACCATTGTATCGCCTTGACAACGAGCAGTGCCTGTCCAAGGGACCATCCAACTGAAAGTCACCTTCAGTACGTATCAAAAAACAGTAAGCCGAACACTCACCTTCCTGGTGGTCAACCTACCATCTGTTTATAACGTAATACTGGGCAGACCTTACTTGACAGCGTTCGAGGCGGTCACCTTCATTCCACACCTCAAGATGAAGTTCTCAACACCTTACGATGTGGGAGAGGTGTTAGACGACCAGGTTACCAGACGAACCTACTACATTTCTCAAGTTGCCCCTAGTGGCAGTACTGGAACAATCGGAGAACTCGACCATCGAGATGAAACAACCCTACAGCAAGCGCAATCCGGTGAAACTACAGATCTAGTCCCACTGGACCCGGAGGAACCGGAAAGGTGTATACAGATCGGCGACTCACTCACCGGAACACTGCGCGATGAGTTGATCGTGTTCCTGCGACGAAACGCCGACATCTTTGCATGGACTCCAGCAGACATGCCTGGGATTCCGGCGGAGGTGATGGTCTACAAGTTGAGGCTTGATCCTAGCCAAAAGCCCGTCAGCAAAAGCGGAGAAACCACTCCGTAGAAAAGCTAATCGCCATCCGAGAGGAAGTGAAGAAGCTGCTGGACGCAGGTTTCATTAGAGAACTCTACTACCCGGATTGGCTCTCTAACGTCGTCCTGGTGAAAAAAAGCAACAAAAAATGGTGGATGTGCGTCGATTTTACCGACGTTAACAAAGCTTGCCCAAAGGATAAATTTCCCTTACACAGGATCGACCTGCTGGTTGACTCGACAGCCGGACATGAGCTGCTGTGCTTCATGGACGCCTATTTGGGTTACAACCAGATCCGAATGAGTCCAGAAGATAAGAAGTACACATCGTTCATAACTGATAAGAGCACCTACTGCTACAAAGTAATGCCCTTCTGACTAAAAAACGCTGGAGTAACCTATCAACGACTGGTCAACAAGATGTTCGAAAAACAGATCGGTCGCAACATGAAGGTCTACATCGACAACATACTCGTCAAGAGCAAGGTCACCGGCGACCATATCCGCGACCTGGCAGAGTCGTTTGAGGTGCTCCGTAAGCATCACATGAAACTGAACCCAACTAAGTGTATCTTCGGAGTTACCTCCGGTAAATTTTTAGGTTTCATCGTCTCCCAACGGGAGATTGATTCAAACCCAGAGAATATCAAGGCTCTCACAGACATGGCTCCACCACGAAGCGTAAAGGAAGTCCAGTGATTGACTGGACGGCTGGCAGCACTGTCCCGCTTCCTCGCGAAGTCTGGCGACAAGTACCAGCCCTTCTTTAAGGCCCTTAGAGGAATAAAGTCCAACGGGTTTCAATGGACGGCAGACTGTCAGACAACTTTCGATGAACTGAAGTGGTATCTGGCCAGCCCGCCGTTACTAGTGTCACCCAAGGGCGAGGAAGAGCTATACCTTTACCTGGCAGTGTCGGAGGCGTCCCTCAATTCTGTCATCGTGCGCCAAGACTCTGACACTCAACGGCCGGTCTACTACATAAGTAAAACGTTGACCGACCCAGAGACCCGCTACTTGCGCGCACAAAAACTGGCCTTGGCGCTTATATTCTCCGCGCGAAAGTTAAGGCCCTACTTTCAGGCGCACTGTGTAGTGGTCCTTACAGATGAGCAAAAGTATGGCCTACAGCGTCCGGCGATCTGCCAACCACCACAAGGCGACAACTGACACACCGGCAATTACCGTCAACGACCAGCGGCCAACGAATCCATGCAGGGAGGATTCTAGCGCCAACGACCAGCAAAAGTATGGCTTATATTTTCCCCTCGCTCATAGAGGAGGAGACCAATCATTCTTTGGCCAAAAAGGATCCCGCATCCTATTCCGATCAACTCGCCACCGAGACACACACTCCAGCATGCACAAGCTCTCATAAACATAGCCAGCTACCACATTTCTCCAGCGTAATATGAGCCATTACAGTCAACCACCTGCTACCGTACACTACGAGAGCCAGACCTCCCACCATCCGCTCCCAATCCCCCATTCCAGCATTCACGCACTCTCTACACGTTCACAGCATACTCCCACGCACCCCTAAGCGTGCACTCCCCCTTTCTGTTTATTGCGAAAGGTTTGATGACTTAAGCGTCGGAATATTTTCGATAAGAAAAATCCCGCTAAGCGTCTGACCTCTTATTTGCTAGTTGTATTATGCAAGTCCCAGGTTTACAGTGATGAAAACCGGACCTGATCAAAATCTCCTCAGGACGACGAGAAATCCAAAAGCTTTCTAATCCATACAACAATCAAGGACCCGGGACGCAACATATATATATATATATATATATCAACACTAAAAAATTAGCCATCTCATTCAGTAAGAGAGTTTTAGGCTCGCTTAGTATGATGGAATCATGGCTATGGCAAACTCCTAAAATTTGACTGATTGCAACATCTAATGAATATGCTCAAAATAATTGTAATCATATTTAACAACGGATGTGACATATAAAAAATCACCAAATACGTTGTAATTGAGAGAGAGAGAGAGATCTTATTTATTACATCAAATTCATATAATTGCACAGAAACTCTAAAATCGACAATCCTATGTGTTGGAAATCACTCCCATGAAGAAGTTCGTTTGATTGAATAACTTGGGCGGAGCACGAAGGTGCCATTGTATAAAGAAATGAAGTTCCGGTCAACGGGGAGTTGACCGGATGGACGGTCAATGGGCTGTTCACCGGTTCGACAGAGAAGTAAGCCGATTTCACTAAGAGATTTTAAAAGAGCAAATTTCAGACGGTCAAAGGAGATATTGACCGGCCTTGTGAAGAACGCGGACGGCCAACTATGCACCGCCCGCCAGGCAATGCAAAACTGTGCCAGCTCAGCAGATCTTCTAGAAATACATGATCTCAGACGGTTTTGCAGGAGCAGTATTTTTTGGACAGGGAAATATTCATATTGTTGGAAGAAATTGTTACTGTCCTTTTATATATTGAATATTGCTCTATATATTTTTAATGTACGTATGTAGAGATGTGGGGAATTAGTGTGAGAAAAAGAGAGAAAAATGGTGAAGGAGTGTTCTTCGATTTCTTTTCTATTCTCTACTGTTGTCTCCAAAATCTCATACTGAAATACGTTTTTGGTGGACGGTTTGTCCCGTGGTTTTTTCATTTGGTTGAGAAGGGTTTTCCACGTAAAATTGCTTGTGTTCACTGTTTCCTCTTCATTCACTTTTCTTATTGTCCTGTTTAATCGGGAAAGTAGTCCGCCCTCTTTCCCTACAAGTGGTATCAGAGACAGGTTCAGGTGTTGGGTATTGTGACTTGCTTGAATCGATGACATCTTCGTCATCAAAGAATCTGCCTTTTGGCATTAAGCAGTTTAACGGACAGGAAAACTTCATTCTCTGGCAAGAGAGGGTGAAGAACATTTTGACGAGAGAAGGGACAGTGAAGGCGTTGAAGAAGAAAGATGAAAAGCCGAAAAAAATGACTGACGATGAATGGCAAGACAAGAGAGATCTTGCAAACTGCACTATTAAGTTGTGCCTGGCGGACAACACTCTCCAAGAAGTCATTGGTCTAACTGATCCGGCGGAGATCTGGGAGAAGTTGGAGAGCCATTACAAGTCCAAATCTCTGACAACCAGACTGCACGTGAAGAAGCAGTTTTATGGCTTACGGTTATCAGAAGGAGGAAGCTTTGAGAAGCACTTGGATGAATTTAACCAGATATTGGCACAGATGTCTGCTCTTGATGAGAAAATCAAGGATGAGGACAAGGCGCTGGTTCTACTGGCCTCTCTGCCGGCCACCTATGATCACATCGTCACAACCTTGCTGTTCGGCAAGGATACCTTGAAGTTGGACAAAGTTATTGCCTCTTTGCTTATGTACGAGTCAAGACGGTCACAAGGGACATCATCGTCTTCTCATTCTGAGGTCCTGGTGACCGAATCCAGGGAAAGAAGCAGAGGTCGTCACCAGAAACCGGGAGAAAAGAGTCGCAGCAAGTCTCGATCCAGATACCAAAATCTGGAGTGCCATCATTGTGGCAAAAAGAGCCATATTAAGAAGCACTACTTCAAATGGAAGCGAGAAAATGTAGAGAAGGAGAAAGGTGACAAAGAACGTGGCGAGGAAATGTCCTCCGTCTCAGTAGTCACAAGTGGAGATCTCCTGTTGACATGTCAAGGAGAGGTGACAAACTTGACAGATTTGAAATCCGGTTGGATAATTAATTCGGGCGCTACCCTACATGTCACGTCCCGGAATGGACTATATACATCCTACACTCCATGAGATTTTAGAGTAATTAAGATGGGTAACAAAGGGATATCTCCTGTTGTAGGCAGAGGAGATATTATTTTGGTCACAAATAATGGCACGAAGTTACTGCTAAATGATGTGCATCATGTTCCTGACATTCGTTTGAATGTCATTTCAGCCGGTCGACTGGATGATAAGGGCTACTGCAACACCTTCTGTGAAGGTGAATGGAAGTTGACCAGAGAGTCCTTTGTTGCAGCGAGAGAAAAAAAGTGCTCCGGTCTGTATGTAATGGAGGTCCGTGCCATGGCCGGAGATGTAAACGCTGCAATCTGTAAGGAGACAGAGGATTTGTGGCACAGGAGGTTGGGCCACATGAGTGAAAATGGATTGTCTCACTTGGCCAGAAAGGGCCTAATCAAAGGAATGAAAGAGGACAGGATGAAAATGTGTCCTCACTACTTGGCTGGAAAACAGAGAAGAGTATCCTTCAATGGAGTTCCGTCAATCCCAAAAATCGGACTGCTTGATCTAATACACAGATGTGTGTGGCCCGTTCAAAGGGAAGTCAATCGGAGGTGCTCAGTATTTTGTTTCCTTTATTGACGACTATTCGAGAAAGCTGTGGGTTTACCCACTGAAGACCAAGGATCAAGTCCTTGGTATTTTTGAGCAGTTTCATGCTCTTACGGAGCGTCAGACGGGGAAGAAACTGAAGACCGTCCGAAGCGACAATAGCGGTGAATATCTGGGACCTTTTGATGTGTACTGCCGGTCACATGGTATCAGGCATCAGAAAATCCCACCGAAGACACCTCAGCTAAATGGAGTAGCAGAACGGATGAATCGTACGCTTTTGGAGAGAGTACGTTGTATGCTTTCTGAAACAAAACTTAATGCATCATTCTGGGCAGAAGCACTTCGGACGGTGGCCTACATTATCAACAGGTCGCCGAGCAAGCCACTGATGGGTGAAGTGGCAGAAAAGATATGGACGAGTGTAGAACCGTCCTAAGATTATCTGCGAGTGTTCGGATGTAAAGCATTCGTACACGTTCCAAAAGATGAAAGGATGAAACTGGAGTCAAAGACAATGCAATGCGTCTTTCTCGGCTATGGAGATGATGAGTTGCATTACAAACTTTATGACCCTGCCACAAAAAAATTAGTCCGGTCAAGAGATGTAACATTTGTCAAGAATAAGACGATTGAAGACATTGGCAAGAAGGCAAATTGTAATGATAAACAGACGGACAAAGTAAGAATCGAAGATGTCCGTCCTGTATCAGAAACAAGCTCAGACGGTCAACGGGGATTTGACCAGATTGGAGGTCCTGAGGCAGTTGAAGATACTGGAGAGGAGGTCATGGTGCCCGATGATGATCAAAATGAAGCCATGCCTCAACCGGCCGAAGAAGTAGCTATTAGACGATCCTCCCGAAACAAACGACCGTCCGTTCGTCTGTCCTCCAGTGAGTATGTAATGCTGACTGATACCGGTGAGTCTGAAGATTATGAAGAGGCCATAAATAGCGAAGGCGTGGAGAAATGACTGGAGGCCATGAAGGATGAGATAAGTTCTCTTCAAAAGAACCATACCTTTAATCTCGTTACACTTCCCAAGGGGAAGAAGGCACTGAACAACAAGTGAGTCTTCCGGGTAAAAACAGACGAGAACACCAAAGAGCCAAGGTACAAGGCACGATTGGTGGTGAAAGGTTTCGGACAACGAAAAGGAATTGACTTTGATGAGATATTTGCTCCGGTAATAAAGATGTCCTCCATCCGGGTAGTGCTAGGCCTAGCTGCCACCCAGGACTTGGAGGTGGAACAGATGAATATCCGGACTGCATTCCTCCATGGTGAGCTTGAGGAGGAGATTTACATGGAACAGCCCGAAGGTTTTGAGGCTAAAGGAAAAGAACAACTTGTCTGCCACTTGAAGAAAAGTCTATATGGCTTAAAGCAGGCTCCTCGGCAGTGGTACAAGAAGTTCGAGTATGTTATGTCCGACCAAGGATACCGACAGACTACCCGTGACCACCGTGTATTTGTGCAGAGGTTTGTTGACGATGATTTTGTCATTCTTCTCTTATATGTGGATGACATGTTGATAGTTGGTTGGAATATTGACCGGATAAAGAAGCTGAAGGAGCAGCTTGGACGATCATTTGCCATGAAAGACCTTGGATCAGCGAAATAAATTCTGGGGGTCAGAATCATACACGATCGGAAGGCTAGAAAATTGTGGCTGTCTCAAGAAAACTATCTTGAGAAAATACTCCAGCGGTTCAACATGGAGAAGTCAGCCCGTAAATACACCCTTGGCGCCTCATTACAAACTGAGCACTCGTCAATGTCCGTCATCGGATGACGAGAAAAGATACATGAAAGGTGTGCCTTATTCCTCTACTGTGGGAAGCCCAATGTATGCCCTGGTATGTACCAGACCGGATATAGCTCATGTCGTTGGGACTGTAAGCCGTTTCCTATCAAATCCGGGCAATGAGCACTGACCTGCGGTTAAATGGATCAAGCGATACATTCGAGGAACTTCCAAGAGGTGCTTGTGTCTTGGAAGTGACAAACCACAGTTAGTGGAATATTCAGATGCGGACATGGCCGGAAACATTGACACACGCAAATCTACATCGGGTTACTTGATAAAATTTACGGGTGGTGCAGTTTCTTAGAAATCCAAGCTACAAAAATGTGTAGCTTTATCCACAACTGAAGCTGAATATATTGCAATTACAGAGACGTGCAAAGAGATGCTGTGGATGAAGGAATTTGTTCACGAATTGGGTTTTGAACAAGAGAAGTACAATGTATTCTGTGACAGTCAGAGTGCAATAAATCTCTGCAAGAATTACTCATTTCACTCAAGATCCAAGCATATTGATGTTCGGTACCATTGGGTGAGAGACATGCTAGAAGCTGGTCTATTATCACTGGAAAAGATTGGTACTGAAGACAATGGTGCAGACATGATGACTAAGATTCTGACAAGAGAAAAGAATGAGGCATGCTGCAAGATAGCCGGGATAATGGATCCAACTTCCTCACGGTCGTGAGGGAAAGTTGTTGGGAATCACTCCCATGAAGAAGTTCGTTTGATTGAATAACTTGGGCGGAGCACGAAGGTGCCATTGTATAAAGAAATGAAGTTCCGATCAACGGGGAGTTGACCGGATGGACAGTCAATGGGCTGTTGACCGGTTCGACGGAGAAGTAAACCGATTTCACTAAGAGATTTTAAAAGAGCAAATTTCAGACGGTCAATGGAGATATTGACCGGCCTTGTGAAGAACGCGGACGGCCAACTGTGCGCCGCCCGCCAGGCAATGCAAAACTATGCCAGCTCAGCAGATCTTCTGGAAATACATGATCTCAGACGGTTTTGCAGGAGCCGTATTTTTTGGACAGAGGAATATTCATATTGTTGAAAGGAATTGTTACTGTCCTTTTATATATTGAATATTGCTCCATATATTTTTAATGTACGTATGTAGAGGTGTGGGGAATTAGTGTGAGAAAAAGAGAGAAAAACGGTGAAGGAGTGTTATTCGATTTCTTTTCTGTTCTCTACTGTTGCCTCCAAAATCTCATAGTGAAATACGTTTTCGATGGACGGTTTGTCCCGTGGTTTTTTCCTTTGATTGAGAAGGGTTTTCCACGTAAAATTGCTTGTGTTCACTGTTTCCTCTTCGTTCACTTTTCTTATTGTCCTGTTTAATCGGGAAAGTAGTCCGCCCTCTTTCCCTACACTATGTAACAGAAATCCCATAAATTCAATTTAATGAAATCTATTTTCTATTCTTGTGAAGTCAAAAAATACCACACCAATGAGCTCTCAGATCTCAGTATTTGATGTAAGAGTCCAATTAATCACCCTTTCGAAAGCTACCAAACGAATAAGCAAGCCCCTGTTCAGTCCATTGTACTTGTTTGCTTTTGGCAGGAATAATACCAAATAAGTGGTGTGATACTTCACTTTCTAAATACAAATAAATTTAGATGTTGCTAAATTTTATTTTCGGATACTTTTAAATCAAATAAAATCAGAGTTAGACTAAGAATAGACAAAAACCAATAAGCAGAAAGAAATGGGACCTTGCTTCTTTTTAATTCTTATTTTTTTAATTATTGTATCTTTTTTGACCTTGATATCTCTTGCTACACCTGGTCTACCTGTTCATACTTTCTATGGTCTGGAGTTTTCTTTGGTGGGCGTGGTGGTTGAGCCTGGGGCAGTATAAAGAAATTATCCTCGGCTGAACCTTACTACCATCCTCTAAAATCTCAGGGTAAGGCAATGAGTTATGTCTGAAATCCCGTGGGCATACTCAGTTTGATCTCACTCCATCGACCTATCATAAAGAAAAAAATAATCATGATGTCAAACTGACAGCTACAAAACCTGATAATAGTAGACCACCAAAAATTTTACACCCTTCCACAGTAAAGCCATTAGGGGGGAGGAGATAAAAAAGAATTATGAAAGAAAGAAGCAGCACGTACCACCACTATTTACACCTATCTGGAATTATGAAAGAAAGAAGCAGCACGTACCACCACTATTTACACATCTGGCTTCATCAGAGAGAGGGTAGGAGCGGGGGCCACCGCAAAAAAGGACTGCCCTTAATAGTCAGCATGGAGGAAGTTTTGATACTGCGTTCCATTGAGAGTCTTTCTGATTTCGTCCCAGTTTGCAACCATTTCAGATAAGGGCCCTTTATGGATCTTGACTTGACGACTACTTAGATTCATTTTTGGCACCTTTAGAAAATCTTCAACCTCAACTAATTTCTGCACAAGATACCAAAAGAGTGAATCATGTGTTTCAAAGCTTTGGCACCCACAATTAATTACTTGGCTTTGGCACCCACAATTAATTTTTTGCTAAGGGTAAGACCTACAGAGTGGTTTTTCACAATATCCTCGTAGTAAAGTAATATATGGCGGCTACTCTTAAAGAATTTCAAAGCTTTGGCCATCATCTCCTCAATGCGTCTCAGCTCAGGAATCAGTGAAGTAGCATTGATCAAGGGTTTGTAGCTTGCAAGAATCTCAGCCTGATCAAATTACCCACAAGATGATCAATGTGATAATTACTGAGTATTTCAAAGTTTTCATCCTCCCTCCTCCCCTAAATAAAAAGAGTTTTGAAAGTGATAGTGAAGGACAGGGGAAGAGACCTCATAATGCGAATGCACATGGGATTTGTGCATCCCATTTAATAGCTTCGCATCTCGATCATAGGAATTCCCCAGAATAGAAATCATCCTCCGAAGAAGATTTCTTCTGAAGAGAAAGATCACGGAGACCCCCTTTTTATTGAAATATTCAACTATTTGTTGATGATTCTGCATCAATCCCTGCGTTGAATCATCAGAAAATAGGCTCACATAATTATGCCAAACAAAAAACATGCACAAAATTGGAATAACATCTACTAATTATTCAGTTTTGGGGGGAGGAGAAATTTCGTGTGGATAATAAAATTGAACGTGCCTGTCTCTATTAACAATACTTAGTAACTGCCAAGGTAAATTAAGCAGCAGTACACAGCTACACACTAATGACACCACGGGGAACACACAAAGGTGAAGAAAATAAAGGCATATGCACACACACACACACAAATATATGCCAAAAGGATGCACATGTTAGCTTAGTAGTTAGAAGCAAGTATGTAGTAACGCAACAGGAAATTTGTCAATATGTGTTGACTTGGATGCCTTCTCTTCCAACCACCTTCGCCAGCATCAGCTAAGCACTATGCTAATAAAGTTGCAAGAAGACAATAGCATGCGTGAACTTAGAAGCTTTCTAAGTTCACAGAAGATCAACTGATAGTTACCTGAGGACCACACATTCTTAACCTGTTTTGCAACTACAATATTAAGAATCAAAATCTTTCTCCACCATACACAGGCTGAGTTTGCTGCCAACAATCGAGGACCTTATAGAGGGAATGATTATAACTATCTCAGTCCTATGACAAAAAAGGGTTAGATAGGCCATATGTGCAAGATGCTTTAGGCCATATACCCCTGAGGTGATGCAGGAATCAAAAGTGACACATAATTAACCAATTCAAGTGCTCATATTGTGAGCCCAAATAAAGTTGGGCAGAAAAATAAACTAACCAAATTGCTAAACAATAGTCATGAAGATCCCTGGGTTAGAAATCCCAACATCCAAACCAAGTAGATAGCCCCATCCAACCTGACAGCATCAGTAAGATGACGTGCTAGAAAGGGGCAGAGTGTTTCTACAAAGAACAGTCAAACTCACATGACTTTAGCTTTGTACGTCAGATATTTCTTGCATGTCATGTTATGTTAATACATATAATTAATGAGAGAATCTGCAAAGTAGATGGAGAGAAAGGATTCGTATTGATGTAATATACGGAAAAGTTGGCATGGCACCAAGATGAGGGCATCTAGTGCTGGAGATTTCCCACAATGCAGGTTCCAAAAAGGGTCAAATATATCTAACTTTATTCTAATAATGCAAAGAAAATGTTTTATTATTCCAAAGAATTATCATGGTAAAAAGCATTTATAAAATATGCAGCAAATAATCCATAGAATTATCCCACTTCATGGTAAAAAGCTTAGTTTGATCATGTATTCCTTATAAAAGGGACTTTAGAGTTCAAACTCAACAACTCATCATGCAAGTGAGAAAACTAACCCACTTAGGGTATCTAAACTCCCAGATGCAGCTCTGCTGATTTGAGCCCTTGCCTGTTGCTGCATGGTTTAAGGAACCTGATTCAACTCTGAGGCTTAGTGTTGCATTTTGAGTAGGGATGGCAATTGTTGTAGAATTGGTTCAGATTTCTTCATATTGTTGTTTTCCCTATTTTTCATTTTGAAAAAGCACGTTTCGGTGCTAACGTGTTTCGACCCCGTTACAAGTATAGCGGAAGCAATAAAATAAATTAATTAAATTAAATATCCGATACACGTAAGGGATATTTAACTCTAGATGATGACGAGATTAACGATCATGCACAATATAATAATGACAAGCAATAGAGATCAAGCCAAGCATAAACAATAGTAAAAAGATCCGATTTTTGGTGACGAAATGAAAACTCGATACCCACGGTATCGAGAAAAACACTCCGGGCTTCAACGGCCAGGGAAGCAATGCACTATGAAAATCAACTTACAGCCCGGGTGGTAACGACGCGCTAACCTAGCCGACTTACTCCCGACACGTGATCCCTACCAAGGAACTCCTTGGATTTGCCCGCGGCAACGGAACCGGACACCTTCCGGTCTTCAAGCCACTCTTCCCTCTCGTGCCACTTGAATTGCCAATCACGAACGGATCTCCTTCTTCACGAACGGATCTCCAACAATGGTAGAAGGCAAAATTTCAATGATTTAAGAAGGTGGGTGAGAAAACTTCTATGAACATGTAGAAACTCTTGTAGTAGTTAGTTTTCTCAAGAGAAGAAACAATGATCTTGAAGCATTAAGGCTTTCTTCTCAATTGGGGGCTCAAAATAATCTCTCCAGAATGTTTATGGCGTCCATAGAGTTTCAAAATCATAAGCCAATATTTATAGAGGAGCCAAAAAAACGCGTTCAAAAATCTGCCCGTTGGGCCGCCGCTCGAGCGGGGCTCAAGCGCGCGGCGAGCGGCCGTAGGGTTTCGTGGGAAACCCTGCGGGTGCTCGAGCCGGGATCGAGCGCGCAGTGAGCGGGCCCCATTCTGGGATTTCGGCTCGAGCGGCCATCGAGCATGCAGCGAGCGGCCCCTATTCTGGTTTATGTGCTTGAGCCGCTAGCGAGCACCAGGTGAGCGGGCGGCCTTTGGAAGGGCTCGAGCGTGTGAAGAGCGGACCGAACGAACTTTAACCTGACAACCCACAACCCGACATCAAAACAATGATACATATGGTCACGGAATATGCCAATTATACAAATGTCTCTAACACATTTGATGGTCAGCAAACATCATATTGTTGTCTGGATTCACATATATGCGGCAGGATTCTTTTCACATTTAAGAGAATCCTAGGAAAAAGAAAGAAACGGATAAAAAGCAATGCATAGGTATACCAATCTCATAAATCCCCATGAGCACCGCAGGGAGCTGAATGTAAGAAAGAGAAGAACAAACAGAAGAGAAATAAGAAATAGAGGCAGAACCAATTTCTTTCAACTCTGTCAACCCAAACACCCACAGTTCCCATCACCAAAGCAAAGGAAAGAAAGAAAGAGAAATTGGCACTCAACGTAAGTAACTCTTCTGCACAATGCAAAATTGTAGCAGGAAAATAGAGAAGATGAGAGCAGCAGCGATATAGGTCTTCACTGTCACAATCCCGGTACAAACCCAACATAATGACATATTAAAACAAACCATAAACCGAAAATCCAAATCAAAACCAGATCAGACACTGCAATAACAAAATCAGTCTTCAAATGAATAAAATATTAGCTGAAATGCCCCAGGAATGGCCAAACTTCTCCAATTCAGCTCTAACATCAATGTACCAGTTCAAACCACAACCATACTACGAGAAAAGACATCTACCAACATAAATGCAGAGACACTAATTGCAGAATCATACAAGAGACTACAAATGGGGATCATTGACCCAAGCCAAAAGTGCAGATAACCGAAACAGTCATTAAAGACATGAATCAAATCTAAATACAATATCTATATACAAATGAAACATTCTAAACTATTCAAATAGTCCTCCGTCCAAAATTCTGCAAGAGATCCAACTCGCTAATCTAAAAGGTTATGAAATTCGATAAGAGAGCCTAACACTAAGCAAAGCATGTAGAATTTATATATGTAGATACACGTGAGGAAAAATAATAATAACCAAATATGTAAATGCCAAAATAACGATAAAAAGTCCGAAAACATAAGAACCAAAGATCATTGAAAGGCTATAAATGTTTCCTTATAGTCCCGGGACGTACATTACTATCAAAGACTCACAATCAGGCTAACTACATATTATTATTTATAAATGAAGTCAAATGCCACTTTTTAACCCATAGATATCAAGTTTGATTGTCAATTAGTATGTCTACATATATTTTAACAATTCTCTACAATGGTTCTTATTATGTCAAAATAAAAAAACTCTATAATAAATAACAAATATAAACTTTTCCAAATCAGGAAAAAATAAATAATCTTTACAATTTTAAAATAGAGTTCTCACCAAATACTTACATAAAAAATGACATGCAGGTTAAACATCCAAAGATTTCAACATGTATGAGCAATATCACGAAATCAAGCACAAGTCTTTGAAATCTCAAGATTCTCAAATAAAATATACATGCATGCATAACAGGGGTAGAAAGGACAATAAACAGTCACATGCATGTATGTTTAAATGAAAATCAAAACAATTAGTCCCAGGATTTCAAAAACAAATAAAGCAAAGGGCTTAAATGCAATTGTTTTAAATCAAATAGTAACTGGATCTAATCGGAAATAGCTTTGAAACCAACTCACTTCACTTTTTCTCCCCTTTATTCTCTCTTCTTCACTCTCTTTCTCCTCCCTTAAAACTCAGCCGAAAATGACGCAAAAATCACAAAATATTGCTTATATAGCCAGAATAGTGCACAAATGCTGATTGAGCATTCACCAGGCACAAAGAGAAAATGCATGCACGCAAGAGGGCCTCTCACATGACACACGAGCGCTACTCATTCTACTAACACACATGAGTGCCTCCGCCATACACAAGCAACGCCTGTTTTGCTAACCCACACACAAATGCTGCCTATTCTGCTAACTACGTAAAACCACAGCACATGTGCGAGTTAGGCGTGCATCCTCTTTCCTCAAATACTTATTTTTTATCCAAACACAATTATTTTCAACAAATTTCTCAATACAAATTAATTCTACATCATAATGTATAAATTAAGGATCAGATGTTACAGTCACAGCTATACAAATAGAAGGACTACAAACAACTCAATATTAAATCAACAAGCATCAGAGAACAAATAAATGGCAGACCTGATGAACACGGCTTCCTAAACTCTAAATCAAGTATAATTTTCTTTGTGATCTGCGAAGGATGCTAAAACATAGCACAAGGAGCCAATGTGCCAGCTTCTCTGACAGAACTAAACAAAGGCTTTTTAAAAGTTTTACATTGTACTCATCCCCATCCCAAACAATAAAGATATCCAAGAGTATATCTGCAAGGGAAAAAAAAAAAAAAAACCAAGTACAGCTGCCTGCAAGTATCGCACAAAAGATTGGCTTCTAACAACAGTACGGATGTTATCAAAGACAAGCAAACCATTTAACGTGCGTCCCAATGTTCCTTTTAAATATCAAGACAACACAAGAGCATGACACTGACTCCACAAAACCATTGAGAATGGACATTGGATAAAATGTGTCATGGTCCCAATCAGGATCTTGCCAAAAGAAAACATCAACCAACGAAATTGGTCAACGACTAAACATTAAGAATTACAGTCCATTGCCTAAGCTGAAATCCATGTATGAGGAAACGGCAAGAGCCAATAGAAACTCCAAGGTGAACAGTGGCTAATAGCATAAGCCAGGATTAAACACCAAAAATTTTAGTCACAAACAAGAAAATCCGCCTTACTTCTGGAATCTTACTTCCAAAAAAATGAATAATTGAATATGCATCCAAATTCTTAAGAAAGTGGATATTATTCCAAATGCAGAATTTTAACTTGATCGTGATGGGAATTTTCCACTTATCTATGATTTTACTTGAAAGAATTATATTTGCTGGGTATGAGCTATTAGTAACATCCACATGTGAGATAAAGTGGTATTATGTGAGTATAATGACTATTAGGAAGAAATAATCCAACTAATACTATATCAATGCTTTTAATGAATTAACAGCAAGATAAAATATCCAGATCAAGCTGTGTATATGTAGTGCTCAAGAAGAAAAGCGATGTCTAAAATATATATAAGAACTTGTCAACTCGGGACTAGCAGATGCATTCGTTAAATTTTGGATCATTCCATTGTGAGTACTGATGTTCAATTCTAGTGCAAACACGGCTCTTCGCTTGATATCCACGCGAGGTGTTGCTCAAGCAAAACTGTTTCAGGCCAATTCTGTGAGATAATAGGGAGACATCGGTTAAGTGGTGATTTCAAGAAGGATTTCAGTGGCTGTTCGTAGGTAAGTTGTGTGATGAACGATCAAGCGGCTACACAGCATATAAATATGATGCTTTGATATTTGGTTGGACCAAGGAAATTATTTCAAACTCCGTGAGTACAGGAAAAGAGAGGAAGAGAGAGAGAAGAAGATGGAAGATTTGCCAATTGTTTGGGATTCAAATTATGGTCTACTCTTTGCCGATATCGGGCATATTGTTCTAACTTTTTATTATAGAATGCATTACTAATTATTTTTGTTCCTCTTTCCCTAGCATTCGTTCATCTATCTAGTTGTTCATGTCGAACTATTGTACAATCAAGATGTTTGAGGTTATTAGTTACCGGATCTTTCACTTGGAGAGGTTGTACAACCGAGATATTTGCAGCTATTGGTAAGCAAACATCACACTTTTGTGTGATATGAACAGGTTAACTTAGAAGGGATTGTTGGAAAAGGAAACTCACACTTACATGATGTATAATCAAGTTACTTAAGAATTATTTATAACCAGATCTTATACATAGTAAAGATATTTTTAAATGTAAGGACATGAGATTTTTCCTTTAGTTTTAAAGGGCTTTCTACGTAAAAATCATCTATTATTATGCATATGCTTGTAGTTGTATGCTTTTGTTGCTTCTTCATGAATTCAAACAAAGAGGCTGTAAATTCAATCCTGACCATAGTTTTTTATGTTGCACCCAGTGTAATTTGGTGTACTTCCCATGAGCATCCTCTGAACTCCCATATGAGTTGACTCAAAGTAAACAGGAAATTGCTATTTGCAACACAGTTTAGAGAGGGAAAAAAAAATCTAAGACAGAACTGACCTGGTTCAGCATCCACTTCAAGCCAACAGCGGCAGTGCATTCATTCTTTGAACTACTACTCAGCCAGTCTAGATTATATAGTTTGTCAAGAGTCTGTAAAATTGTCGAAATGTTACTCCTCCTAACTTTGACAGAGAATATCTCTCCATTTGAACTTATATTCATATGACTGTTCAGCAAGGTCTCAAACCATCCGCTTCCGGATCTCTGAGTCGACAATATGACAAAATATCGCACAGGATTGCACGCACATTCAGCCCTGATAACACATCAAAGAGTGAATCGTAAAATCTATAGGGAAACATTTCCAAAGCCATAAGACCCCTTTTGTTCCAATCCATAAATAAGCCAGATGAATAATATGTTTACCTGCTGTGTGTAATGGGTTTAGGGTAATGCACATAAGGAATTTCCCCCTGTTCAGTACTAGGTAATGGGCATGGACTGTCGGCCGCTTGGATATTTAGGAATGTGGCATTATTCCCAGTGCCACTTTGTCTCAGGCACACGGAGCAAATGTAGACACCGCAAACCATGGCAGACACTAAGACAACCATCCTCAAGAGCAATGGAGATTTTTTAGGAACAACAATTTCCTGCGTGGAAAAGTAATGCAGGTGCGTGTTAGCGTACCAAAAAAAGGGCGAAGAAGGGCATTTGACAGTTCTCCAAAGACAAAGTTGAAATCCCCATTGAGCTATAAAGGAAGCGTATGCTCATGCTCAAACCGTTCCCAGAGTACATCAAAGCGGTGAGAGTTTGAAATTCGCAATGACAGTGGCAATCAGGCTACAAATCAAGACTCGAAATTTATACGAAAATAGAGATAAAAAAACAAAAGAAAAGAAAATGTCTATCCGGTGGTTTGTGGATGTTTCTACCGTGCAAAGACAACAAATAAAAATCTACACAGAGAGAGAGAGAAGGAGAGAGCAACATGTGTTGTTCAATTTTAAAACCCCAGATCAAGTCTCCCAACACGACAAAATCAAAGAATGTGAAAATTTTTTCCATCAAATAATATTAACAATAGATATAAATATGCATGCTTGACGGTATGATTTGACTATAAGGCAGTATCTTGATATAACGTTGAGAAAAAATGAAATACACAAATACGAAAGCTGGGTTGAAAGAGGATGAAGAGAAGAAAAACAATACCTTCACCGATAAAAAATAATTGTCGACCATTGTTATTAAAAAGAGAGGCGAAGGAAAGGCATCGGGCATCTCAGATTCCTCTCCCGCTCTCGAAATACAGAGAAAATTTTCAAAGGAAAAACACGATAGGGGGAAGGAATTGTGATTTTGAAGCAACCGACGGTGTTGGCCCGGTCGCATCGTGTAGTCATACGCTCTTCACGTGAAAAAGGCAGAATTCTCTCCCTCTTCCTCTGCCGCTCAGGTGGACTTGGGCGGAGGAAGTGGCAGAGGCTTCTCGGCTTGGGCTTGGGCTTGGGCTTGGGCTTGGGCTTGTACATTGTCTCCAGTGAGGGCAGCAGCTTCAGAGACTCACAACCTGGGCTTGGGAACTTCGGGTATTTGGGTTGTCTGCAGCGCCGGTGGGCCGGAAGGTAAAAGGATTAAAGACGACACCTTTTTGTGGTTCTTACTTTGTTTCTTTCGTCCAGCTCCAATCCCGTGGGTTGGTTTATTAGTGGTTGACACTTGGAAGTCTGGAAATTTCAACTTTGGTGTGCCCTTGCTAGCATCGATTTCAGATTCAAACTCCATGTCTACATCATCGTTCTGTTGGGAAGCTAGTTGCTTCAATTCTTTCCTGGCTGTTGCTTGAATCTCTGTAAGAGTGTTTGGGGGGCCTCCTGGCGCAGACTTCATCGCGGGGGTAGGTGTGGTTGGGATTACCTTCGAGTGGCAGCAGCCAGAAGTAGAAACCCTAGAACACTCTCAAAATATAATTTATATAATTATTGTCATCATAAGCCAGATATAAATATAAAACAAAATATAAAAGATTTAACGATAAAAAGTAATAGGTTTGGTATAATTGACCCAGAAAGATAAACTGCTCAATTAGTACATCATTATCCATGGAAGCAGTTCCGTAAGTGATTATCCATGGAGACAGTTCAGCAGGCAATTAAAACTACCCGTCTATTCTATAAATTTCTCTTTTATTCTAATGAAGTGAGAGAGAGAGAGGCCCCCAAAAAGAAGAGAAATGAGCTAGCCTAGCAGGGAAGATTCTCCCTCTAAAAAGACTCTCATAAAATCCTCCAACCGAAAAAAGGTCATCCCTCCAAGATATTATCTATCTAAAATGTTACTAAATCGAGTATACTCAAATACACAATCGACCAAGTATATTTTATTCAAAATATATTCTATCTTTCTATCTACAAAAAAAAATTAATAATTTGAGTGTCAGATGGTAAATCAGAAAGCGAGTCCCGCCTCTAACCCCTCGTTTTATGATATATTATGCAAATTCTAGGTTAAAAAATACGGGGATTGGACCTACTCTGATTCGATCCACTTTAAGAATCGAATAGCTCCCTAACCCGTCGGACAATCCGAAACCATGGACGGAACATTAGCGTCGCCTGTGAAAATCAACTAAAATGTCTAACTGTTACACAGAAACGAAAACAAATACAATATTCATATTCCAACCAATACCTCGTCCCGATGAATCGCCTCCATGGTTACGACCTCCTTTGGATAATCATAGTGATACCCTGCTTGCTCTTCACATGCTTAAACAGTTGGGGGCTAGGGGCTTCCCTTATAACTCCCGAACACCAGTAGCCAAGGAGAATGAATCATAAAAATGGTGTCGGATAAAATGCCTAATTATATTTGTTAGGGTTATTTTTATGATTGGTATATTCCATGACTTTATATAATCTTGTGTCGATATCGGGTTGTGTTTCATCGAAATGTTGCATTCAACATATGTCCGTTCCAATTTCAAGAGATACCGCGCCTGCCGTGAGCTCTTCATCCTCTCAAGACCAAAATCCCGTAGCCCAGCACTCTCCGTGCGCTCTCTACTCGTTTGAACCCAAAAACCCGAAGCCATGCGCTCGCCACGAGCTTGAGCGAAAAATTTTGAAAGGCCCCGCTCGCTGCTCGCCTCCTTCCCGCTCGAGTGCAGATAGGGTTTCTCATGAAACTCTTGGTGCGCTCGAGAGCCGCGGCAACGAGCAGAATTTTTGAACGTATTTTTCGAGCTCTCTATAAATATACACCTATAATCAGTTGCCCTAACTTTTGATTGAGGTATTTAGAGCCGTCTCACTTGAGAGAAAAGCATTTCCCACTATTTAATCTTGCTCCAAATTTAGAAAATCGAAACTACAATGGACTACATCGTCATGCTTCATATTCTAACGGTTTTTCTCTCTATTTCTCTTTACCGTTTAAACACTTCCACTCTTCTACTTTCATTGGAGATGTTAGTTCGTTGAAGAAGGGGATCTGATCATATTTGGTAATTCAAGTGGCTCGAGAGGGAAAATTGACGTGAAGATCGAAAGCCGTCCGGTTTTGTTGCCGCGGGCAAATCCAAGAAGTTCGTTAATAGGAATTACAAGATGAGAGTAAGTCGGCTAGGTTAGCGCGTCGTTACCACCTGATCTGTAAGTTGATTTTCATAATGCATTGCTTCCCTGACCGTTAAAATTCGGAGGATTTTTCTCAATTATCGTCGGTATCGAATTTTTTCTTCGTTATCAAAAATTGTGTCTTTTTATTATTGCTCATCATTATATATATTGTGCATGTTTATTATTATTGTTAGTAGCTAAAATAAATATTATTTACATATATTAAATATTTAATTTTTACTACTTCCGTTATTGTACAGGGTCAAAATTTGGTTGTATAAGTGAGGAAGAAGGAGAAGGGAAAGAGGCGGCCAGGGACTACGACGGTGAAGTGCGGCGACGTCGGCGCAGCGAGGGTAGTTGTCGGTGGTGGCCGTGAGAGAAACGGCAATGGAGCACGGTTGAGGGTTTGCGCAAGAGAGTGAGAGGCGGTGCAAAGGTGAGAAGCGGCTAATCGGTGGGGACGGCATCGATGAGGTAATGTGGGGGAGGGCCAGCGACGGTAGTGCCGGCACGCCGTTGACTGGCGAAGGCCGTGGTGGCAACGGCGTGTGGCAGAAGCCGTGCCGAGAGGAGAGAGTTCGGTGAGGAGTAGGCAGCGCGCACGGAGGAGAGAGAAGGGTGTCATTCGAGCATTTTGGGACATCCTTTCTTTAGATCGGTAAAGTATGAGGTCCAGACAAGTATCTATAAACTCTCTTTTTGGTCTAATTTTGCATATGATGTATTTTGGATACCGTATGAATTTTTACTAATATGCATAAATTTTTATGATTTTAGAAATTTATTATTTTTCTGGAAGCCTGAAAAATTTATTGGACTCGATATATATTTATATCAGTATGTGTAACAAAAATGTGTATGAAACTTGTATAGGTCGTGCATTTTCTCATGCACGAGTCGGGTTGTGGTCACTACATTTGGATTTAAAAATTGAACACTTTGGCCAACTCTCGTCGGAGAGATTTATTTGGAAATCCCTTTCCGCCGGGAAGAAAGGTTTGGAGTAGTGACTCTTCCCATTTGGATAATTTGACTTGACCTTAGAATATATTCGAGTGTCTTAATATATCTGATTAATTTGAGGAATGTACCCAAAGTCACGGGTGGTAAAATATAGTGAGCAACCTTATCTATGGGTACAGAATATATAGATTTTGGCATAAAGTTAACGGGATTATGTGTAACCCTTCCTCAAACTAGTTTTTAAATAATTAGAACCCAAATTTAGTACATAATTTATATTTTTGTATTGATTTATGTTGGGTTTTGATTTGGACTTGGATTTTAGACTTGAATTTGAGATTCACCGATTTTGCCTTCAGTTGGGGATTGGTATGTCTCGTACAACGATTTTGATTATATGTTTTAATCAGAACTTTTGAAATATCTGTCACGAAACTGATTCGACTTCTATGTACGCTATTGGATCATCTGATTATCGAATTCTGCCCCAAATTACAAACTGATCGGGTCTTGGATTGTTCCCCAAATGAGGAAGCTATCATTCCTCAACGGCCCGAGGACGCTGATGAGATACCTGTCCGACGGTCCATGAGAATAAGGAGACCGTCCGTCCACCTATTACCCAACGAGTACGTTCTGCTCATTGATACCGGTGAGCCTGAAGACTTTAATGAGGTTATGAGGGATGAGAATAAAGAAAAATGGTTGAAAACAATAAGAGATGAGATGACTTCATTACGTGAAAACCATACATTTGAGTTAGTTGACTTGCCTAAGGGGAAGAGAGTCCTGAAGAACAAGTGGATCTTCCGATTGAAGACGTCCGAGGACACTACGCTGTTGAGATACAATGCACGGCTTGTAGTAAAAGGTTTTAATTATGGATTTTGTTGAAATTTTTGCGCCCGTGGTAAAAATGTTCTCGATCCATATTGTACTTAGCTTGGCAGTTGTCTTGGACTTAGAGATAGAGCAGTTAGATGTTTGGATAGCATTCCTCTATGGTGACCTTGAAGAGAAAATTTATATGGAATAACCAAAGGGGTTCGAGGTTAAGGGGAAAGAAGGATTGGTCTGTCGTCTGAGGAAGAGTTTATACGAACTAAAATAAATTCCAAGACAGTGGTATAAGAAGTTTGAATCTGTCATGGTCGAACAAGGATACCAAATGACTACTTCTAACCACTGCATCTTTGTGCAGAGATTTTTCAATGATGATTTTATCGTTCTTCTCCTTTATGTGGATGACATGCTAATTGTCGGATAAAATAGTGTGCTTAGATTAAGAAGTTGATGGAGCAAATGGGACAATCATTTGCCATGAAAGACCTCGAACCAACGAAATCGATTCTGAGAATGAGAATATTTCGCGATCGAAAAGACAAGAAACTATGGTTATCCTAAAAGGGCTATGTTGAAAAGGTGCTGCAGCATTTTAACATGAATAGGTACAAACCAGTGAGCACCCCACTGGCTAACCACTTTAGGTTAAGTAATAAATAATGTCTGTCCTCGGATACAGAAAAAGCCTACTTGGGAGGTATACCATATTCATCGGCTGTTAGTAGCTTGATGTATGCGGTCAGTACCGTCAGCAGATTTCTCTCAAATTCAGTGATGGAGTATTGGTTTACTATGAAGTGGATTCTTAGATATCTCCGAGAGATTTCAAAGATATATCTACATTTTGGAAAAAAGAAGTTCTAGTTAGTTAGTTACACAGACGCAAACATGGTCGGGAACATTGACTCTCAAAAATCCACATCAATGTATTTGGTCAAATTTGTTGGAGGAGCAATCTCTTGACAATTTAAGCTACAAAAGTGTGTCGCCCTTTCTACTACGGAGACCGAGTTCATTGTTATGATTGAGGCCTGTAAGAAGATGCTATGGATAAAAAGGTTTATCCAAGAGTTGGGTTTAAGATAAGAAAAATATATAATACACTGTGACAACCAAAGTGCCATACATTTGTATAGGAACTTCTTATTCCGTTCGAGATCAAAATATATTGATGTTCGATATTATTGGACGAGAGATATTATTGATGAAGGACGGCTGACAATAGAGAAGGTTCGGTCGAATGAAAATGGGTCAGACATGATCAAAATTTTACCAAAGGAAAAGTTGAAAACTTGTTGTGACATCGTTGAGCTAACTAATTCTGTTTTCCCTCGGTCGTGAGGAGAAGTTTGTTGGGGTCACTTCCTTTGTGGGAATGTGGTCACGTACTTATGCACGGATATGATCCATAGACTTATGCGCTTGTGCTGTCCGCGAACTTGTGAGCAAGTCAAGCATGGATTATGAAAATAGATGCAGACATTATGTTGGAGCCCGAGGTCCATGGGTAATGACTAGAGTTATTTTTGGAGGCTCGATGACTTGAAGATAGAAAATACATGTGGACGCTAGCTCAGAAGATTTATTGAGCACATGAGATCTGTGGAGAATGTGCGCTACATTTACAGAGTGGGCGCTGTCTATATTGGACCCAATAGTCTGTAGCGCCGTTGCAGAGGTGTATGATCACCCAACTGCTGCCTTATACGAGTATCATCTACGTTGGCATGATCGTCACTCTCATCAGCCAATTTACATATATGCGTGTGGTAAGTGAATGAGCATGTGTATGAGAGCAATTGCAGAAACAGAGATGATGAAAAGAGTGAAGTGTAATAGAGAGAGTTGAGTGTGTGTATTCTCAGGACTCTATTCTTCTTCTTCTTCGACTCTTAGGACTTGTGTAACCGGTGATTTGTATAACCGAAAACTCACATAGTGTAATCCTTTTGTGAATTGAAATCCCGTGATTTTTTTCTTATTTAAATGGTTTTCCACATAAACGATTTGGCCTTCTCTTTCTCTTCTTTCTCTCTTTACTGTGTGCTTTACCCTATTTGCTACTCGGACGGACTCTGGGTCCTGTCCTTACACCTTGGGCATCCAATGTTTTCCTCCTTTACTTCTCTGTATTTGTATGTATTTTAAGTAACTTACAACCCAACAAAGGTGAGAAGGATTTAAATGGTGCCAACATCCCCTCTATAGTTGATAAGGATCCCATCAAGTAGTTGGCAGCCAACCTTGACGCCTAAGGAAGGATGGTGAGATCAGATATTTCTAAAAAGTCATGGGGACACATTCCAAAGACACGCTCGCTCTAGTACTCGAACATACACAAACAATTCCATTTTCAAAGTAATCGAGTGCCATTTTCTTTCTCACTGCTCTCACTCTCCACGAATATAGTGGTAAAAAAAGCTGCTTTCCATGAGCACACTATAACCAAAAGCCGCTCCACGCAAGTGCACCTCCAAGTCAGAATCACAAATTTTCATCCCTGCATCACTTCCAGCAAGTTTTATTTTTGTATTCTTCATTTTCGAAGAAGATTATCGACTTGAGTGTCAAGGATAAATTGGAGAGTAAGTCTCACATTTTTCTTTGATTCCTCGTCTTTTGTTACGTTGTGCAGAATCTAAGCTACGAAACACAGAGACCGTGTCCCACATCAATACGAACCCAAAAACCAATTGAACCCGAATCCGTCAGATACTTGGATCCAAGATGCATTAGAATTAATTAGGATTTAAGTGTTCCTCTCACTTTATGGTAGCCGGCCAGCCCTTAGATTAATTAGAGGGATTAGTCTAATGCTAATTATATCACTATTTAGTGTATAAATTAAACATTTAACATCGGTCATCTTAAATGGCTAAAAAATCAAATGATAATAATTTTTAAATTATTTAAACCTCTTGCAAGGCAAAAATATCATAGTCATGTCCAAATACATCCCGATTCAATATTAAGCCCAACATGAAAATAAAATATTATAGCTTTAATCATTATTTAACCTTAATAACAAATCTAAAAATATTAGACACTACATTAGTTGCCCATACCCCTAGCAAAGCTTACTTGGTTTTGAAAGTAATGCTTGAGAATCTTTATCATTCGTAGGGTCACTATGTAACAACTGTAATGTGTTAAATATACAAGTTTTTATTGATCTCAAGCTCGGACCATAATATGTTAATATATCAAATCTAATAAATTTTATTAAAAGTTTAACTATAAAATTTTAGAATAATCAAAAGAAAGTGTAGCACAATTAGAGTTGGACATGGTGACACCAACAAGAGGGTGAAATGTAAGAAGGTTGGTTAAATACTACATTATCAATATAGAATTGATAATTTAGAGGGGCATGGATATTCTAATAAAACGACAACAGAGGTGGGGGAAACCTAAGGATAAAGCTTATGGAAATCCCCATAAACACCTTGGCAGAATATATACATATATATTCTTTTTATTTTTTGACAAAGAAATGTTGTTAAACAAGTGATAATAAAATTAAAATCCAAAAACTCCATTGTTTCAAAGTTATCTTTTGCTAAAAGATTCAATTATCCTTTTAATTCGCTTCACACCATTTTTCCATCAAGACAAGTGGTTGAAAAATCTTTTTTTTAATTAGTAATGGCAACCAGCTAATAATTAAAGGGGTTCGTGTAGAGCTTTGAATGGGTCGAATTACTCTGCTTTAGAGGAAGAGGGTGGAGTGGCTGCAATTCGTATACAGTTAATAGTTTGCCACGGCAAACCTACCGGCTTATCCTGTCTCGTACTCTCTCTCGCTCTCTCTCATGGCAGCTAAACTGTTATCTCACCCACGTTTACTGTCTTCGTTGGCATTCACATCGAAACCGAGATGCAGAGAATTAGCGAATAAGCAGCAGCAGCCAGGGCAGGAACTGGCTTGGAGACGCAAACGGCTGGTGGTTTCTGCATCATCTATTGTGGATTTGGAGCCTTCATCCTCCGCTTCTCTATTTCTACTCGCTGCTGACAGCGTCGGCTACTCCCTTGCTAGCTACTACACTTCTCTCGGCCTTTTCGTCATCTCTGTTCCTGGCCTCTGGTCCCTTATCAAACGCTCTGTCAAATCCAAGGTCTTCTGATTCCTTCGACATCGATTTCAAAAGAAAAATTGCGCATCACCCATTCAATATCATCTATAGTGTCTATTACTTTCTCGAATTCTCTCTTTTATTAAGAATTTGAGCCGATTTTTTTTTTCCGGTTTTGCTTTATTTTTGTAGATTGTTCATAAGACATACGTAGTAGAGGATGGAGAAAAGAAGAAAACACCAAATCAAGTGGCTGGTGAAATTTTATCCTTCTTCACTCTCAAAAATTTTGTGGTGTGCGACAGGGGAGAGACGATAACGTAAGTGATAAACCTTTGCGCTTACCTGGATGTTTGATTTTCAAATTGAAAAATAATACAAGATTATAATTTAAATTAATTTTTTTTTTCTGGCAGTGTGTTAAAAAAATAATCTTGATAATTAAAATTTATACCGAGTTCATATTTCAAGCAACAAAGATATTCACATGAAGGGGTTTGCCCGAGTCTAAATCTATTTTTTAGTATCAGCCATGGCTTAAAGCTTTTAGATTGAGATATTATTGCATAATTAATCGTTCCAATCGTATCTTCATTCCACCATAAAGCTGATTGCGGATTCCAATTCTGGAACACTAATCTTGCAGCTTTGAAGGAATGATGGTTCCAAGTAGAAGCCAAGCGGCATTGCTCACCTTCTGCACTTGCATAAGCCTTGCAAGTGTTGCCCTTGTTCTTACAATTACTGTTCCAGAATTTGGCAACAACTGGTACTGGATCACCGTCTTCAGTCCACTGGCGTAAGCGCTCCGGTCCTTTCGCTCTTCTAATAGTTTCTGCATGAAATTACAACTTCTAGTTTGGTATGCAGAGGAGCGTATTACTGGAAGAGAGCGTCGAGAAAGGAGCAGATCAAGGTTAAGATGATGGTGGCCGATGATGGAACCCTGTCGGAGATCGTTGTTCAGGGAGATGATCAGCAAGTTGAGCAGATGAGGAAGGAGCTTCAGTTCAGTGAAAAGGGCATGGTGTATGTGAAGGGAATCTTTGAGACATGATGATCATTTTACATGCATTTGTGCCCAAGCCACTTGAAATTTATCAGCTATTATTGGGAAAGGTAACGAGATCAGGAACTTATTTTCTTTTCCATGAGATTGGCTGAAGTTTTCACATGTATCCGTTACCTTGCTGCTAATATCATTGAAAATTTTGCCCTGTGGATTCACCTAGTTCAATTTCATCAATTCTTTTTCCAGCTAGAGCAATAGATAAATGCAAACTAACAAATAATTCCTAAAACAGCGTAGCCTGGAAAAAAAATGTAATTGGCAAGTTCTGACAAAACTTATGTACTAATCCAGTAGAAAATTACAACCTGCATCTAGCTTACAGAAGCTCTTCTGACATGGTAGAAACTGGAACGGCAGGTGAAGGGAACTTTCTAGGAAAAGGTCTGGGAAAATTTCTGATAAACATGCAAGATCTGACAATAATAAATAATTAACAACAAAAGATGTAATACTGCATCGTCTGCTGAAAAGGGGGGGAAAAGCATCAGTTTCTCAATCGATGAGCAGCTTCTTGTCGTCCAAGAATGTGTAGGGGGTGCTTCGAGATTGTATGAAGCTGGGCCCTTGCGAGCTCTATCAGAGATGTCATAATGAGAACCATGGCAAGGGTAAAACCATCCACCAAATTCCTCAGTATTGAGTAGAGGGATGCAAACCAGATGGGTGCACACACCAATCATAACAAGCCATTCTGGATCCTTCACCCTTTCTGTATCCTCCTGTGGGTGCTGCAGTGATGACACATCGATACTATTGGTGTTAGGTTTTGGTCACTCCATTGTGAATTTCACAATAAACGAATAGCCATCGGAAGATTGTGCGATATTTATATGAGGATTACAGTATTCGCGCATCAGCAAGCACTCGGGGGGCGCTTGCACCCAAGGGGTTCCCAGGAGTAGAAACCATGAGTGCCTGCGCCCAAGGCACTGTCTGCTGAGGCACCCGTGCCCAAGGCGTGCCTAAGGGGCGCTTGAGTGTAGCTTACGGTATAAAATTGCCCTTATGTGATTTTAAGGTATTTAAAAGTCAATTCTTACACAAGAAGCGCCGCACAAAGAGAGAGAAAAGAAGAAGAGAGAAAATGAAGAGGTTCGACATCTGGTTGAAATCCAATTTGAATTTCGTTCTTCACTAAAGTCGAGTACATTGTTATAGAGTGGTTTTCTATAGCCTATTTCGTTTGATTACTTTTATTTCTCGTTATATTTTTCTTGTAAGCTATTGGGTGTGCTGAGAGGGTCATAATCAACCATTCTTTACTCAAGATTATAATGAATGGATTTTGAAAGGGGTTACTTATAATCGGCACTTTTATGGTGGATTATTTTGAAATTTATATCGTCATTTTTTTATTAGTTGAAAATGATTTTTTATATTGAAAACATTATACATTATTATATTTCTTGTACTTACGAGTTTGATGGTTGACGTGTGACGGAGGATTTTGGTTTTGTTTCGCTGTATCGGATTATGTAAATCCAGATCGAACTCCAACAATTGGCTAGCTTGTTATCCTCCTCTACTCTACGCTTGATGAGAACGGGCTTCCCATGCCACTTCACTGTTGCGAGAACATCCCCAGTGGCTGACATGCTCAGCACAACTTGAGGATAAGGAGGCGGACAAGGGATGCGTACACGGATCTGCCACAGGTCAGAACAAAATAAGCGAATGCCAGTTTGTTGGGATCACTGGGAGGACAACGCCTGTCATTGTACTCGACATACGCAATTTTTGGAGTTAGGTTCTTTATGGCAGCCCTAGTTGGTGGAAGCTGAAATACAATAAGTCAGCTTCCAGAAACATTAACCGGTGCCAATCAGTGCAAAGCTCATAGCTAGTTAGAAGCTGTGAAAGAGGAAGCTAAGTCCGGCAAAACAGAAAGCAAGAAGCTGCGGAAGCACTCATTTGTTATCAATCAATACGCAGGAAAGAGGAAGAAGTTAACATTTACTGGACTCAAATGAAGAAGGGATACAAAATTAGTGAGGGATGGTGTGTCCCCGGTGATGACAACTGATGATGGCTGAGATGGCGGTGTCAATGTAAAATACAGCGATCCAAAAACTCCCAGCAAGCAGCAGTTAATGCTGTGGAATCACTGTTGTCTCTCATGGGGGCTTTAACGCTACAAGGGAAACTAGCGAAACTTGGACACAGAACAGGAAGGCGCCATGGGGACAGCTAAGGGAAGCACTTGTTCAAGGCTGCTCAACATGATGATGAAGATATGATTGCTGTCACAATAAATGGGTCAGAACATGTGACTTAATGCTATGGGGTTCTAGGAAAATTCGTGGCTTAATGAAAGAAACCTTATCAGCAGTGTGAAATAAGGCGCTCTGTGCAAGAAATGAGTAGTGTTTCTAGGCTCTATTGTTGGTACTATGGTGAAAGCTACGCAGTTTGAAGTAAAGGATGAGAACTTCAGTAAATATTAGGTTGCAAACTGAAGCATCTGATTATTGAGATACCCTAGTGCGCTTCCCATAGAACACTGCCGTTGCTATGTAAAACCTAAAAATAATTTCTTTTTTCTTTCTCTTTTACATTTCTTATTAGTAGATAATGTCCATAAATGTCATGTTAGATGCCTAAAGATTCATAGTAGCATGGAGGGTTAAATAATCCGCTCTTTAGTGAAGACAGTGGATCAAAACTTCATATTTGAACTCTTGCATTTACTAATGGGGGGAAATACACGTGAAACCATTATTGGCCGGGTTGTCTTGGCTGCTCATGCAGGCCTTTAGTGAGGCGAAAGGAGAGGACTAGAACTATGTGATGAGTGTTGGGGTCACTCTCTTGTGGAGTTTGTGTCCGCGGACCAGTGGACACAAACGGACGAGGACTCCTCAGAGGTTCATGTCCGAGAGGTTGACATGGACGAGGACGTTTGGAGAAATCCGGAAACGTGTGTCCTCGGGGGCAGTTGGATGAATTGGACGAGGACTACTCAAAGGTAGCATGTCCGAGAGGAGGACATGGACGAGGACGCTGGAGCCTAGGCGTTGACTTTCTCTCTCACGTAGGCCTGCTGCAGCGGCGTGTTGCAGGTGGACAGTTGACCCACTCCGATTGGACATCTGGGCGGCTTCAACTTCCAAGGTGGCAGGCCTGCCATTCTGGCACGCAGGAGGCGTGCGGCGGCCATGGCAGGCCTAAGGGGGTGTAGCCCTGCCACCCTACCGGCAGTAGGGTGGTTGGACGGTCG
>JAODPA010034274.1:0-12319 GCA_025585075.1 Nepenthes mirabilis | reverse complement strand
AAATATTTAAAAATGAGAGTTAGCTATAGACTGATCTCAAACCAGCCCAATTTTTTTTTTTATAAACAAACACAATCATGATTTTTGACCTTGATCGAGTTAACAATCATAAATTTTTCATCAAAACTCGGCCCAAACTCAATGATAATTCCAATTTAATGAAGCAATTTCTCAAGGATGCAGAGAAAAATCAGAACTCTCACTTCATTTCCCACAGGAGCATCAGCTCAAACTGCCACAAATATCAAATGGAATTTTTGACTTCCTAGATGATATTGTATTGATATGCAATTCAACTATAATTTAACACACAGCAAAATCAAACCAATGTTTCCAACATAAAGGCAAAATTACAACAGGTTCAGGGCCACACGCAATATGCACTTCAATAATAATTAAACTAAGAAAATTTTTTGATGTAGCAGTATAATGATCACTTTATAATATGGTAGTCACAGGCTCTAGCCATAAAGAACAGCTCTTGCATAATAAAAATTGATGCCATATGTATTAAACCAAAAGTGACCTGACTCTTTTCAGGGTTCATTCATATCAGGAGCTTCGTCTGCTGCACTGTTTTTTTGTTTTTAAAAGAAAAGCTGTTACACAAGTTAGGCAAAGCAAGTACACAGCTGGATACCAAGATTCCTAAGACCATGGAATTAAACTTATAAGCTATAATATAATGATCTAATTGATACCATCACTGTAAGTTCATGACCCTAAACTATTCCTATTTTGGATGGAACAGATCATTTATGCAGAAGCATCTGAATGGCAACTATGAATTATGGCAGCACCCATAACCATTCCCACAAATTGCATGAGGGAAGCGCCGTTAAGATCCTTTCATTGTGAAAATTTTCACGCTTATCTAATAGTAAAAATTAAAAGTTATGTGGATAAATGATAGATATTATATTATATAATTTAAATGGATATTTAGTTTCTATCATTTATCTAATTAACTTTCAATTCTGATCGTTAAATGAACATAGAAGCCTTCTCACCGAGTCAGGAAGAAAACCCACATTAAGCTCATCTTAAAAGTCACGAGTCAGGTAAGAAATAAAAGCAATGAATTGACCTCTTAATGACCAATTCCTTGGTACAAAACGACATCAATGCACAATCCAATATTCAAATGACAGGCCCCCCAGAAGGTGAAGAAAGCTGGGGAATTGTGGTCCTAAATCTACCATATCTACTACTTAAGACACATCAATATGCAATAGTCCCTATACTAAAGACTATTCTGTGGCAGTCACATTGCATGTAAGTGCAATAGCAACAAAAGAAGAAAATGCTCTTTCTCACCTTTTACAAGAGGATTAGGTAAATTGCATGTTACACGACTTTGATGTCACCAGTTGAATGCGGACAGGATGCTTGGGCAAATCCAATTCTCGATAGTCGCCACAAACTAATGATGATCATCGGCTTATCTCCACCTCCGCCGCCGAAGGAATCGAGGAAATAGCAACCGTCTGTGGCGGATGCTGACAGGAGGGATATCATGACTGACTTCCCCTGACAAAGCTGCCCGGAGACGCACTCCAATATCATTGTCCTCAGGAGATTGATACCCATAACCCCTTCCAGATGGCCTGCTTAAACGGAAATCGGCATTCCTCCTAGCCATGAATGTTTCAAAGGAGAAGCCACCTGCCTCAGAATAGTCATCCTCAACATAATCTCTTGAGAATGGGTTAGAAACTTCGATCACATAATCGCCTACAATAATTGCACCTGGCATTGATGACGTGGCTGTGCTGATGACATCATTTCGCTCTCTCTCTTGCTCTAGCCTTTTCCACTCCTCCTCGAGTTCTGGGTCCACCTCCCATGGCCTTGCTAGTGGATGCTCTGCCTTCACATGCTTCTTAAGCTGCTTGTAGTTGCCAACAAATGAGCAGCTTCCCTGCATGCAAGTTCTTTTCTTTTGGTTAAGATACTTGCGAGCTGGCTCAACAACTGTCCATCCTTTCACCTGTCCTCGGCAGAGCGGACATAAAAGCTCAGAGACTTCCATCTTTTCATCGTAGCATCCAAGGCTAAGGCCAAATGAATCATTAGAATCACCACAGGGTCGTATATGCTGTGCGGGAGTTACTTTAGTGTATGCTTTCTTGTACTCGTCGAGACAATTAGAAAAGCGATGGCTGGTGGCGCACATGTAAGGGCGGCAGCCATTGCTGTAAGAGGAGCAAAGTAAGAGAACAGCATTGTGAGGGAACTCCATGCAAACAGAGCAGGTTGCATCTCCCCATTCTTTGCTATCCGGAGTTGTAGAACGTTTGTTCTTGTTGACATGTTTCAAAATGTTACGAGACCAGATGAATATTTGAAATGGGTTTGCTTTGAGACGTCGAGAACTAGACTTAAGCCCTCTCAGTTTACTAACTTTTGTCATTTAGAAGCCAAACCTGAAATGATGAAAGAAGCATAGACTGTTCAAGAGAAACATCCACCAGATTTAGCACAGCTTTATCCTTGGCCGCTACGAGTCGGGCAATTCAGCATTCGCTTATCTAGATAGTTGTGGACAATGCGAGGTAATAGGAATCATGATTACTTGGTGTTCCAAATATAAATATGTCTAGTTTGCCAAAAAAAAATATTGTGCTGGCACCATACACAACAATCAGATGATCCATACAAGCACACTTTATTAACCATGGAGAACAGAAAAAAACAAACGAAAATACAGAAATATATATATATATATACAAAAGACAAGAAACAAAGACAAAGTCAAAACTTAAAAACAGCTTCAAGTCCTTCTAGCAAACAACATTGCAGATCTATCAACCTTTTTGATGCCCCTAATTCTCTTTTTCCCCCTTAAAAAAATAAAAAAAAGACATAACCACGTTGCAGTTATAAAATGTTTTGACAATAATGTTGAATAGAAAAGCTCAATCCATAATATGTGAAATTGCAAGAGTAATTTTTTTTATAATGTAATGTAATGAGGATAAATCTTATAGCAAGTTGTGCCATGGTAACACTGAGGCACTACAGCTCAAACCATAAATATGCTGCATCTTACATTCCCTGATCTTCATGAGGTAGGAGTATTGTGCACTAAAAACATATGCTTGTCATCCACCCCATTCCAAAAAGTGTAACGTTCCAAGTTGTCATCGTTGAAAAACACAGTTACAATAAATATCCACAGTTTGGTTTCCATTCAATTAGGACTGGCCTTTCAATCTCTGCCTTTGCATCAATGGTTGACATGAAAAATAAGCATTACCAACATTCATAAATTAAAGACTGTAAGACATTTCACTTTGGAATCCAGAAGCTTATTTTAGTGGGAGTGAGTGTTACGATCCCTTATATTTTCTCTTTTCTCATTTTCCCCTTGGTTTGTTTTTTGTATTACTTCAGTTAGTTGTTAGTTGTTAAGCTGCCTTTCTCCAACTGATTCGGTTGTTTTAGTGCTTAATGTATAATAAATGTACTGGTGATGGAAGGAATGGAATTAAGAAGTAATTTGCCAACTCTCCTTTCTTCCCTTTCCCTTCGGTTCTCTCTGTTTTCCTCCGTGGTTTCCTTCTCTCTCCCTCGGTCACTTCCCTGCTCCTCTCGACAACTCTCCCCTCCTGGTTTCTCCCTGCTCTCTCCCTACCTCGGGCCTTAACACCTCGTCCTCTCTCTTCTACTTCCTTTACTTTTTCCCTAATTGCCTCTATTTTACTCCCTCCCTTTTCCTCACCTCTTCCCTTGTTTTTCTCTCTTTCCCTCACTCTCTCTGCATTCTTTCCCTTCTCCTCTGCCAGAACTCCCCTTCCCCTTCAATTCGTCGTCGATCCTCACCGAGCAGCCATGGAGCACGCATCAGTGAGGAGCATCTAATACAGGAACAGCTTACTTGCCATATGCACAGGTTACACTACTACTATCTTGGAGCTGCAAAGATGGTTCACCTCTTACAAAAAATCAAATCTTTATCTAGTAGATGGAAAATTTGATTTGGTAACTATCGTGCAAAAATATTAAAGTACAAAAAGGCCAGCCCTGTACACTTACAAAAAGACCTTTCTTATATGCAAAAACATAATATGAGTATATCATCATGGAGGGAGAGAGAAGAGAAGATAACTGTCAGAGACAAATACAACTTCCCACAACAAATACAGCCGCCACACTCTTTGAGTGAGCCCAGTGTATTGTACAGTCCAATGTCCACCACAATCTTTCCTCTCATAATGTACAGCAAAAAGGGAAAAGAATAGGATATTGGTGAAATCAGAAAATGAAGAGTAGAGAGAGTAAAGCAAACAACAGCAAAGAAGTAACAAGATGAAGATATGATGTGAACAGCATAACATCAGCCCTGCCACTCATATGGTGAGGAGTAAATAGATATAATTGCTCCCTCCCCTCCGTAGGTGATGATGGTGATAATGGGTAAAGGCACCTAATATCATCCAACAGATTTCATATTTCTTATGGTTGCTCATCATATAAACCTTAAAAAGGCAAAACGGCAAATTTGGCTTCAAACTCCAACTGGCTTCTCCATTTTGTACTATATTTAGAGGATCCCTAAGGCTTCATTTAGATTCCTGAAAAGGAGATATGAAGAAATGTATTTCAACAATAACGTGCCAAGGGGACACCTATCCATATAAATACACCGTACATTCCAGCAGACTAACCTCCTAAACACTTCTCATCTAAATCATCTGCCAAGCATAAAGAAGTGAAACAAAAAGGAATTTTCACCCAAAAGACAGCTTTCATCCCAATTGCTGTTAATTTTATTTGGTCTTGAGCTATTTTTCTAGATAGATAAAGATTTGGATGAAATATTTTTTCTGATAATTTTAGATGGCATCATTGATTCCTACTACTTCCATGGGTATGATTCAATGATTCAATCGAGTAAAATTTTCAACATAAATACAAATATATGCAATGAATTCAGCATTTACCCACTAAGAAAAAAAATGCAACAAGGGGAGTAGGCGAACAAAAATTCAAATGAATCAAATTGAAAGGAAACAGTGGCACATCATATTTGATGTTGACAAAATTCCTCCAATTTCTAGACTTTGATTAGAAAGCATTATCACGTTGCTCATGTTTTGTTCCATCCACAGCTGAAAAGCACTTTTCTTTGCTTGAACATCAATCCAATTCCCAATCTAATAAAGCCCTTCCCAAAATTTGGAACATAACAACAGCATGAAGCAAGCTAGCATATATCTATGTACATATGAATGCTAACTCCATCCGCAAATTAAGAAAGCAAATACTATATGCACATCACTCATTGTCCCCTCTTTAATTTATTTCATCATGATATTTTAAGGCCACATCTGTCCCCAAATTAGTAGTTTTTTTTCTAATAGTAATAACTCTTTGACAATTTATATGTACTTTTAGAATTCTACAAATAGTATAAGAAAATGAACTTATTTTATGTCTTCTAAAATGAAGAACATTTGACTTCCCAGAATGAAACAAGGGACAAACAGAAGGGAACAAGTTATTATTTCTATTCGTAGAAAGAAGTAAATGTCACATCTTCGGAAATGAGATGGCAACTTAAAATTTTCAACTAGGGAGAGAAAAAAACTCAATTATCTCACTAATCCACTGTGATTGTTACAAAGAATAAAAATTCCCCTTCTTTTTCTGGTAATAGCACTGATTCATAAGACAACTGCAACTGATAAAAAGCACAGGTATAGAACTCAACTTCTCAAGCATCAATAGAAGGCCTATAAACAATTTTATTGTCTAGACATCAGAAACCAGAGAGAAAAAACTCACACGTATGTCTGCCGGAAACTTATTATCTTTATGTCTACATAGCAACACATTATAGTAAACAGTGCACATACAAGGGAAAACTTTGCACATGCACAGATTAGGGCAACAGGAGAAATTTTTTACGAATGCCACTTTGCTGATAGTGATGACTGAGATTTTTTTTTCCCCATTGTACTTCATCTCTTATTCATATTTCAGTGAAATGATAAATGATGTACAATCACAATATAGCCATAACAAAAGTACAGTATGGAACATCGATAAACAGATTCTCTCCTTGAAACCAATATTTACAAGATCATATACAACTTTTCCTCGCTGGGGACATAAAGTCACATCATATGTTATGAAGAGGGATCGTACTACATTGTAGCTGAAACACATCACTACTACAAAATTTCAGAAACATTGGCTGAAAAAGACAGAATTAACTTCTTAGTGTTATGTCTTTGATACCAAAATCCGATAATATTAATTATTGATCCATAATTAGCTTAAATAATATTTTAGTTTTTAATTATTCAAAATTCATTTATTTATCCCACCGACAGAATCCCAAAACATCGGGATGAGAATTTGATAATCAAATACCGACAAATGTCTCAAATTAAAATAATGATTCAAATCATAGACCCAAATACCACACCTAAAAGTAGTTCCAAACACTGACAATCAAAAGACATTGAATTATATATACGGAAAATCATTTATACAAAAATCAGAGTAATCAAGAATCGTAACTCAATCGAATGGCGGAAAGGAAAACCCGAAATTATACTCAAATGCTGACATCATACATCACTACTTGAATTACAATATTTAACAATTGAAGCAAAATTAACAACTTAAACTAAAATTTTTTTAACATTAATACATAAATTGATTCAAGAATCTTAGTATAATCTTAGAATAGCCATTCCTTAATCAGGATCACCTGCAAGTAACCAACGAACCCTCAAATCTGACAGGTTAGTAAAATATAAACAAGTATAAGCTAATTACTTAGTAAGACATAAATTTTTATAAGTAAACACATACACACACACACACACATACATATCAAATGACATGTTGGAATATGACATGATCAAATACCTAGAAAACTAATAATATCATTTCACGAATTTATCGTGTAGAATCTAAAATTGATGTTCAATTTTAACAAACTGTACAATGTACCCGAAATATGCTCAAATCATGCCAAAAACATATGGGACCAAGAATCGGTGATAGTTTCACTAACAAAAGACAAATATTAAAACTCTGATTATGATTGTTTCTACATAATCAAAGACTATACGTTACTATTTAAAATTCATGGGTGGGTCGTCTACATATAACCTTATATATGAGACCGAATGTCGCTTTTCTGACCTATGGATGATAAGTGCGACTTTTAATTTACTTATAATATATTAGAATATATTCGAGTATAATCCATCAATTATCTACAACGGCCCGTATATAATCGAACTAAAAACTTTACTCAAATATGAACATAGTTTTCAATTTTTTCTCATATCGAAAAAAATACACTTATCATCAAATTTATGTAGAGTTTTCTTTTACCTTTTTTTCAAATATACGTTATACAATAAAACATAAATCATGCAAGGACTTTAACTTGTAATTTTAAAAGTATGCAGGACATTATTATATGATTTATAAACATGCAGGATCTACTATTACAGGAACTCACGTAATTAATATAATTTTATCAATTTATTTCAATTTTAAACATGCAGGACATTTACGCTTAAGAATTTATGAATTTAACATAATTTATGCAATTTCTCAACTGCAAAAACATGCATGCACAGTTATCTAGTGATTTAAAACCACTAGAAGCATATAATTAAAAATAGAAGACATACAAGGACAATATTGTAAAAATTTAACCCTTAAACATATTGTACATGAAGTCAAGACATGCATTTTATAAAACTTCCATGAAATGAGAATGAGAACACATGCATGCAAGGCAAAAAACAATTTATGTACAAATTTAATACATATGAATATTTGGAACAATAAATACTCAAATATATCAATGAAATACAGCAATAAAGAAAAGAGGACTTGAATGCACCCACCTTAGCTTGATTTCTAACAAGATATCATTGATTTCACCTTTAATTTGTCATTCCCCTTCGTTCTCTCTCTCTTCTTCTCTCTCTTCCTCTCTCCTCTTTCACTCTCTTCTCTCAAGAATTGTGAGAAAATGACTGAAAATTGGCTAAAGGGACCTTATATAGAAAGTTGGCACATATGGGTTTGTCAGGCGCACATTAAGCGCCAAGGCATAATCCGTATGGCGCAAGAGTGTTCCTCAGGTGTGCGTCAAATGTTAACATTTTGTCCCGAACACACACCTGGGTCAGTTGAGCGTACATCAGGTGAAAACCAATTTATCTAAAATATACACGAGCACCTCCATAGGCGTCCCTCAAGTGCGATCTTATTGTCTAAAATATGCACATGTATAGGTCAGGCGCTACTTGGCCTACTTATCTCCATTGAAAAAATTAATTTGACTCAAAATCTCAATTGATTTCAATAACTTTATCAGTTTAATTTAATTAATCATCGTTAAAAAAATTTTTTTGGGACCCATATCTTACACTTAGTTTAATTCCACTTAAAGAAACAGTTTCACAATTATCGCTAGTATGAAATGAAACTTAAAAGACACGTAACTGGGCTTAACATCATTAAAGCATCAAACTACAAATGGATGGCCAGGGATGCATACCAATTCAGTTTTTGCATTCTAGCATTCAAATGCCAAAATTGGAGTTCGAACACCAGCTTTGTTATAAAATTTCCTGAATGATTTTGGGGCAAGAAGGAGATATTATTTTCAACACAAGGACACTGCATGAAGAGAGAAAAGAAAGATGAAAATGCTGATTTGAATAATTTCGATAGGAAATTTGAAAACTCCATTTAAGATTTACGATGCATCAATATATACGGTCTTGGAAAGGGTTTCAGCATCCGATTAAGGTCCGATTTAAGTTTCATTTTTTTTCAAGTTTGGATACATTACTCTAGTTTTCTTTTAGGATATATTTTCGCTTTAGTTACTCATTTTTTTTGTGATTCTTCTCTTATGGATTACAATGTATATTAGATATTGATTTCAACTATTATTCACTTGGGTTATAGTGAAAGAATCTTGGAGAAATCGTATTTGTAACCAGATATTATTTTAGCATATTTATTCGGAGTTTGTCACAAAGTTTTTTCTTAGTTGACAAAAGCTTTTCTCGTCGTATTTCACCATGCAACTTGTGTGTATTTGGTTATATGATTTGGTAACTCATACTCTCACTATGTTTAGCGGTTGAATTTATGAGGAATACAGGTTTACGCTGCACCGGTTGTGTGTGTGTTTTTATTGAGGGAATTCAAACAAATGATATTAGAATGTAGGGTTTTTCAGGTTGTAAAAATTATAATTTGATGGCATAACGGGCTTGCTATTTCACATAGAGCAATTTAACGGGCAAAACAATTTCATTTTTTTAGCAAGAAAGTGTGAGGAACGGTTTCCCATTAAAGAATGGTAAAGCATTACAGAAGGAGGACAACCCAGAGAATACGAAAAATAAGTGGCAAAATATGAGAGAGTTGACTAATTACATGATCAAGTTATATCTCGTGGGCAATGCTATTCAAGCAGTCATTGGATTGTTGGATCTAACAGAAATTTGGATGAAGTTGAAGGGCCAGTATAAATCCAAATCCATGACATTGAAGTTGCATGTTAAGAAGCAATTCGATGACATTTGATTGTCTAAAGGGAAAGTTTCGAGAGGCACTTAAATGAGTTCCACCGGGCCTTGAAGCAAAATTTCGCACTTGATGGGAAGATTAAGGATGAAGATAAGACATTAGTGCTTTTAGCTTCATTATTGGCTTTGTATGATCATATTGTCATGATACTACTATTCAGAAAGGACACACTCAACTTTGATGAGGTCATCGCTCTCTTAGACGTTAACAAATCTAGGTGGAGGGAAATTGATGAGTTTTTGGGAGAATAAAGTGCTTTGGTGTCCACTAGCAGTTGAGGACATAGGAGATAGAGGGATTTAGGCGGCAAGTCACATAGAAGCAACAACCAATCCAAGTTTAAGAAGAATGAGTGTTTTTATTATGGCAAGAAGGGCCACGTGAAGTAGAATTACTTCAAACAAAAGTAGGAGGGCAATAGCTAGTGGCAAGGGAGGAGGGATTATGACGACAATGATCAGGTATCTATTACTATCTACGAAGACTTTCTACTTGACATGGGGAAGGCACAAAGCTTCACGAGTCACAAAACGAGTTCGGTGATGAATAGCCGTTCCTCACACTATGTCATATCAAGGAAGTCTCTCTTCACCTCCCATACATCTGGGGACTACGAGATATTAAAGATAAATAATTATAGTTCGTCGGATAGTGGTCATTGAGGATGTTAGCTTGCGGATAAGCAACGGGATAAAACTCATGTTGAGGGACATGCCACATGTTCCAGATGTCTGATTGAATTTGATTTCAATCGGAAATCTTGACAAGCAAGGCTTTTGCACATTGTTCAACAAAGGCTAATGAAAGCTCACTAAAGTCATTCAGCAAAAGCCAATGGAAGTTCGGGTACATTGTTTTAGTTTGTTTTTACGACGTATTTCCGCTTTAATTACTCATTTTCTCGATATATTCTTCTTTTATGAGTTGTAAAGTATATTGGATATTAGGTTGAGCCATTATTCATTTGGATTGTAGTGAAGAAATCTCGGAGAAAGACATATTTATAACCAGACACTATTTTATAAATAAACAGACATTATTTTAGTAGATTTATTTGGAATTTATCCCATGATTTTTTTATTGATTGAGAATGATTTTTTACGTTAAACTTTACTGCATAATTTGTGTGTATTTAGTTATACGATTTGGTTCTTTGTGCTCTTACAATATTTAGTGGTTGACGATTGACGAGAGATTTGGATTTTCGCTGCTCCAATTGTGTGCGCGTTTTTATTCCCAGTGAATCCCTTACCATATATAAAATCTACCACAAGGTCATAAAATTGAGCATAAGGTTGTAAAGTATGCTACCATGCTACAACTTCCATCAATTATGCACAAAGAAATTAAAATACAAACTTAAATTGTACAGCTGTAATCCGGAAGTCAAAGTCTCACATGCACATCCGATGAGTACATAAAATATACATTTTGATAAAACTCAACAAATTTTATCTAGAGCTTTTCTTAACCACTCGCATCAATCCAAAACTTTCACAAACGATGTAGAGCTCAGCAACGTCTTTTTTTTAGGGAGGGAGGAGGAACTAGAAAGCAGATCAGCAAGTCCTAAAAAGTGATTAAGCAAAAATAGTATGGTTCTTAAATCATCAAGGTCCTTGCTAGATAAAAATGAATTAGGTTTTAAAGATCACACACCCACAACATGTCGTATGCAAGTGCAAATTGATTGCTTTTTGAACAGATAGAAGAACAAGAAGTCAAGTAAAACAATATGCTCATCACAAAGCTTACCAGGAAGCTGATCCTCAGGGACAGAAGTAGCCATAACAAGAGGTTCTATTTTCACTTAACAAAACAAACAACCAGAACCCATTTTGCCAAACAGGTTAGACACCTGCATCTAAACACTAAGGATATCACAAAAACTGACATAAAAATGAAACTAGCCAGTACAAGGATCATAAAAAATAAAGCTTCTATCTATTCTCATTTCCGTCTTTTACATAGTGCTCAAAGATTTCCAACAAGTTGTAAACATTAGTATTCGGATTTCTCTTTCATTATATCTTCTGTAGTTTCTTACGGGTGTAAGAACCTCAATTATGAATTTCCAAAAAAAAAAAAAAAGTGGCCCAGGCTCCCACATGCCAAAAGTAAGCAGCCTGACACTATTACCGTTCGATCCAGCTTGAACTCTTAATGCAAATAAACAAAGGCATAAAAAAGGAATGACTTCGCAATTGTAAGAACAGGTCTTAAATTGTTGTGCTCTCGCCTAGGACCTAACCATTTCGTCTGCCGAAACAGACATTGAACAATAACCGATATTATCAAAAGTTTCAAACATTTCTAAATGAAAATTATCCAGCAAAATTCCGAAGAACATACAATCGAATCCTAATTACTAAAAAGCGCAATGGAAAGAAAAATATTAAACCCTACAGGATTTCAACGAAAGCAAGATAGAAAAAGGAAGCACCTGATTCTCGGGGTGCGCCGATCGATGAGTCTAGAGAGGTTCAGAATTTAAGTAGGGACAGCGGGGAGCGGAGAGAAGGGAGCCGAAGTTGAGAATTACAGGAAGCCCGATCTTCGATTACGTTCGAGAGAGAACGCTTCTGGATTCTGGAGGCGTCTACCCTTTATTGGCTACCGTGGAGGTAATGTCGTCACTTTCACGCCATTTTCTAACAGGTGAGAGTGAGCAGGAGGGGAGAGAAACTGGGACAGACAATATAATAAAAATATTGATATGTTTTTTAAATTC
>JAODPA010034263.1:0-12319 GCA_025585075.1 Nepenthes mirabilis | reverse complement strand
TCCGTCCACCAGAAGGGATCGCCCCGGCAAATACACCAAAGAGCCAGCACACAGACCTTCAAATGCCCATCCCAAACTGAACAGGAGACACGATGCAAAAACTTAACCCTAGGCATAAACCGAGAGAAAAGGAGACGAACTTGAGAGTGATGCGGGCCACAAAGGATGAACAACAGCGCACACTCAGAGCCCATAGATCCCCAGCAACGTAGTCTTCATCAGATGAAGAGTTTAACCAACGAAAACCCAACATCCCAATCTAAAGGTGGGATACGAAACCAGATCTCGCAGCCAAAAACTAATACTTCGAGGACGCCGTGAACGACCAGTCCAGCACATGGGAAATGGAACCGGAGGGGGGGCCGGGACGAGCACCAGGGGGCCGGCCGGGCCAGGCTCCGGTGCCGTCCGGCACCCAAGGCGGATTCGACGTGAAGACGGTGCCGGGCTTATTCGAGGCAGCCATTGTTTAAGGAAAATGGTTTTCTTGCCAAATCCCATGGGCCTTTAGACAATTTTTTTTTTTTGGTAAGTAAAGATGTATTAAAGTGAAAGAAAAGTATAAAACTATGTCCTAACTCCAAGTGTTTTGTCGACTTGGGGTAGAACATAGACACTAGGGCATTCCCTGAGTACCACCATGAATCATATCATGAGACTGAGTTTACAAATGAAAAAATCCTACAAAAAAAACCAAATCCGAACCGGCCACATATCAGTAGACCGAAGAAAGTTTACCAAAGGACACCCGACAAAACAGAAGCCACAGGCCGGATCGTCCACATACTCACGGCCAAATTCAAATTGTGGCCAGAATCAGCAGCACGACCATGTGTAGGGGGTTTCAGACACTTCAAAATGGACCTCGGAGGAGAAGAATCGTGCCTACAGCACCTCGGACCGTCAACACAGGATCTAGGACTGAGTTTGCACACAGAACGCAGCCACACCGTCTCGGGCCTTTAGACAAACAGAGTTTCAATTATTTTTCAGACGCAAACTGAAAGAAGAAGAAGCCATTTTCATGCCCAGCTACATGACATAGCCCGAATCTGGCCCAAATTTTGTGGGCAATAGTGCTAACAGCCAAAAAGTGTAATGGAGTTTCATAGAAGTACCCCATTAGAGTTGCGCCCCATAATTCCTGGCTCTGCCGAATGACCTAAGCCAGAGGAGATATGGAGATGACATCCCCATCAATAGATTGCGGGGGATAAAATTTAAGTGGAGGACAAAAACTCACTCCGTTGTTTTGGACGACATCAGCCCAGGAGGACGGGGCCATAGAAAGGGCTGCACCTGAGTTTCTTTGCAAGGAGTTTGGTACATTCCCAGATTTGGCAATGGCTCCTCTCTGGACCACATCAGAAGATGAGTGCAGGTAGGCCAGATCTGCAGCAGGAGCACTAGCTTCAGAATTAGAAGTTGATTGCCCCTAACCATTCGCACAGCCAATATGCGCCGAGTTCAAACATCGGTCTGCGATCCCATCATGCGAGTCGAGGGGAGGGGGAGACGGCATCAATGAGTGGAAGTTACTGAGGCTCAATGGCTTAAGACACTCTGGGAAGGAGGCATCAGGGCTAGGGGATAGGAGCAGGGCGGCCCTCTGTAGAGGAGGGAAAGAGGGAGAGGAAAAGGAGACAATAGGCAAAACCGTTGCCGAGGGAGAAGGATTGGGGGACGGAGAAGGAGAGGAAGCCCTAGCAGGGACCAGCGGCGCCAACAGGGGGCCAGCCATGGCCGACTCTGGTGACGGCGAGAGCAAGCGAAGAGACGTTGAGCAAAACCCAAGTTTTGAAATTTGAAAGTTAGAGAGAAGGGAGAGCTGTGCTTTGGGGGACTTCAATGCCATCAGAGTGCCATCTGAGAATCTGGGTGGTTGTTGGCATGGTAATAGTGCTATGGCCCTAAATAAATGTCTCAATGACTGTGATCTGCAAGACCTGATCTATGATGGCACGTTCTTCACATGGAATGACGGAAGAGAGTCTGGTTCTCATGTCTTCTGTAAGCTGGATAGAGTGGTTGTAAATGGTCCTTGGCTTATGGAGCTTAACTACAAAGCCTCCTTCTCGCCGGCTAGTATCGAACCACTTTCCTTGCATTCTGACCCCTTGAACCACGAGGCATTCGAAATCTGATTGCTTTCATTTCAATAATTTCATCACACATCAGCCTCAATTTATCCCCATTGTTCATCAGTGCTAGGAGAGTATTGTCCAGGGAGTCCCTGCGTTCCAGATTGTATCAAAACTGTGGCTTATCAAGGAGAGGATGAAGGAGTTAAATTGTAACATGGACAATGTCTCTAAAGAAGTCTCACGTACGCGTAAGGCCCTTGAGGACTACCAGAAGAGCGGCCTTCTTTCTGCCCCTTAGCCCTTGGTTAATGAAGAAGAAAGTTTTAAAGCTGCATATCGTAAGGCCCTGAGGTTTGAGCTAGATTTCCTTCAGCAAAAAGCGAAAATTAGATGGCTCAAAAATGGAGATCAGTGCACGAAATACTTCTTTCGATCAATAGCTGGCAATCATAACAGAAACAAGATCCTTTCCTTATCCAAACAGGATGGCTCTTTTACGAGCAGTTTGGAGGAAGTGCAGCACCTTTTTATCAACCACTTTACTCACCTCCTGGGTTCTGGCAGATCGAGCATCCATTTCCATAAGGAGAGCCTCCGGCCATTTATCCTCCACTCTGTCACTGATCATCTCCGTCCTGGCCTCTGTAGCCCTATCATTGCAAAGGAGATCCGTCAATCCCTATTCACTATTGATGATAATAAAGCCCCAGGTCTGGATGGTTTTTCCGCTAAATTCTTTAAAGTGGCTTGGAATGAAGTAGGTCCTTCCATTATTGAAGCTATCCAAGATTTTTTCTAGCATGGGAAGCTCTTAAAGCAGATCAATGCGACCATCTTGTGCTTAATTCTGAAGATCAAATCGCCTACTAAGGTTTCTGACTTTCATCCCATCGCCTGCTACAATATCTTATACAAGATCATCTCTATGATTATTGCCACCCGTCTTCAACCATCGCTACCATTCTTAGTCGCCAATTGCCAAACTGCTTTCGTAGTAGGTAGGAACATTGGTGACAAGTTCTCATTGTGCTCCAGTTGTAGCTCTTGCAGGGAGGTGGAGGTGATATCAGTTGTTGTTGCTAAGCATAGGGGTTTTGATCTGGTTGCCATGTGTTGTGTTGAAATCAGCTTGTAATGCTGGCTGGAAATATGCGTGTGCTGTGGTTTTGGCTAATGATAAATTTGATTACTGGATCAAAGATGAGTATCAGGTTGGCAAATGTGGTGTGTCTTTGCTGCAACACTGAAGCAATTGGATGTGGTCTGATTGATAGATCTCCTCATGCTATACTATGCTACTGCCCCATGATATTACACGTTGATGATGCAGCTGATCGATGATATTCGAGGTGTTAACTATCAGCATTTCCAGTAGCGTTCTGAAATTGAATTGCTGATTAACTCTACTGATATAACTGCTTGCTTGGAATATCATTGTGCTGTTGATGGCTTGGCTGGAAAAAGGTGTGGTAGGAATCGTCATGGTGCTGCTAATGTATGGGCAGTAGCCCTTCAGACCCGAGCTGGTGAAGGCCCAATGGTCTTAAGCTTGCCGTTCTTCAATACTACTCCTGATGCAGTCCGTGTAGGGATAAGAAGCTATTATCGGCTGCCGGTGCTGAGCATTGACTCTATGATCCGGTTGCCTCTGTTATGATGAAATCTCTGTTATGCTGAGCTGGGCTATCTTCAATGTGCCATTGAGGTTTTCTTGTGATGCACTGGTTTGCAGTTGAAGTAGCGGGCTGCCTATTCTTATGACGACCCGAGTTTCTGAATATGATAATTGGGAGGTAATTAAGTTAAAATATGGTACGGGAGGTAATTGGGAGGTAATGGATTTTCTGAATATGGTACGGGAGGAATGGATTGAAAAGCTCAAAGAACCGAAACTAGTAAATCGGGAACCGAAATTGTAAGCGATGAAATGTTAATTCGTTGACAAGATTCGGATTTTAAATTGTAATAATCATGACTTATTGAGGTTATATAATCAAAAATAAGGTCCAAGGATGTAAAAGATTGGGTCAGAATGGTCAAAACGGGTCCCGAACGGCGAAAATGCGACGTAGGTTTGCTGCAGGCTTGACGCGGACCAGACCCGCGCCCTCCGCGCGCTCGATCCCTCCTATCGGGTGAAAAAACCAGTGGCATTCATGAATCCCTCCGCCCGCTGGCCGCTCAAGCCCTCCTATCAGGCGGAAAAACCAGTGGCGTTTTCGAATCCCTGCCGCTCGCTGGCCGCTCGAGTGGCTAGGTGCCGAAAGCCGAGCGCTCGTTGGCCGCTCGAGCTCTACTCGAGCGGCAGGCACAATATAAAAACACGATCAGGCTTCGCTCCTCTCATTTTCACACGATTTTAGGGTTTTAGAGAGAGAGAGCGCCAACCTTAGAGGGAGAAGAAGGGAGAACGAGGCCCGGGAGCCCGAATCCAACCGTGAGCCTGTTATAAAGGTGAAAGCCCACGACAAGGCAAGTGTACTTCGGACGTCGTTTTTCATTTTTACCGATTCTCTTGCTTTAAAGTTCATGGAAATGTTATAAAAATGATGTTAAAGCATGTTTCCTTCGATTAATCGGTAAGATTTCATGTTTGTTCATGTTTATGGAAGTATTTGGCTCCGATTTCATGCATGAGCATGTATTATGTGTTTATTTTGGCATTGAAAGAACATGGCCAAACCCTAACTCAAAATTTTGGGGATTTATGGTTTAAATGCATGATTGAGTATATATATTTGGATTTATGACTTTGATTTCATGAAATAAGACTTGTTTAGTGATCGATTTGAGTCCAAAGGTTTTGGCGAAGCGCTAAGTATGAAAATGAATGGGTTTTAGTGATTTTTAACCAAAGCTCCGGTTACATGAAAGTTAATTGACATCGATGTGTAACTTCTGGTATAATTTGTTTTTGAAAATATGAACGAATGTATACCGACGAAATTTTCATGTAGATTTAAAGAAGTGCTGAAAGTAAATTGTGAAAGTCTGACTTTAAAAGAAAAGGGTTTTGATAAAAAGATGAATGATAGCCATCATCGGGGCTTGGTACAAGGAGGAAATGATAGCCATCATCGGGGCTTGGTACAAAGAGGTAATGATAGCCGTCCTCGGGGCTTTGTACGAGGAAAAATAATATGAAGTACTATTAATTGTTCTACCGATATGCTATGTTACAGTAAAATGATAATAATGAATCGTACAGTGAAAAGTTGAAAGTGTATTGTTTTCAGTTTTACCATGTCTTGTCAAAGTTTATAGTTTATCGTTTTACAGTCTATAGCGTACTGATTTACGAAGCATGTGGTTTGATATCGTTATGGTGTGCTTTTACTGTTTTTCCAGATGATGCTCTGATTAAACGTTCTGGTTCTGCATGGTTATACGATCGTTTTGGCATAACCGTTTTACAGTTCATATGCATGTACCTTGCTAAGCTTCGGCTCACTGTTTTAGTATTTTTTTTCCCCTCCAGATGAGACAGTAGAGCTACTGCCTGATGAAAAAGAGTAAACAGAGAGGAGTTGCTTGAAGACTTTTGAGGACCACCGCATACTGGAGTTATTTTGAAAGAGCCTGTTGATGTAAAGGCTTAATTGGAAATGTGATTTTTGTATATTGGTCTTATGTTTATGGATGCTCTAGAACATGTTGATTTTTGTATAGTAAGCTCATGATATGTATGATAGTAGAAGAGAAAATACTATACTTCTACAGGTTCTTAGTTTACTTCCGCTATATACTCTGGTTTTACTGTGCAGGTCCTAGATGGCATCTCGTTGTTAAACTGTTAGAGTAGCTAATGTTTATTTTTATGAATTTGTGCCATGGAAGGCACATGTGATCTTGTGAATGTTTGTTGTAGGAATTGTGAATGATGGATAGTTGTGTGCTTGTTATGGATGATTTTACAGGGTTGTATTTTTGGGTTTTCATCCTATTATAAAGGAGACTCTGGCGAAATTTTCGCAGAAGTCTTGCCTTATGTTTAGACCGTTAATGGTATTGCTGTTTTGACGGAAGTTTTTGAGGACAACAAAAAAAAATCCGTTCCGTCACAATTCTCGAGTGTTTCTGCTAAAGCGCTGAAGCATTTAGTTGCCGGCTGATTCGGAGTGTATTTGCTACGTTGTGTGTGGAGTTTCTGAAGCCTTCTTTGTTCTGCCGTCCTTGAAGTTGGAGCTGCTCATTATGATGCGTGACGCATTGCTCGAGGCGTTTGATTTGGTTTATTTCGAAACTCCAATTGCGCCTTGGTCTACTGCTAAAATATTGAATGTTCCGTTTATACTTTTTGTCAAATGATGTTTTCGTGCAATTTCTTTGTTTTTTTTGCTTTTTAACATGTGTTTCGGGGTAAGCCCCCATGGTTATGATTTTATTCCAAGTCGAAAAAACACTTGGAGTTAAATCATAGGTTGTAAATTTTTTTTTCCTTTAATACATCTAACTTACTTACCAAAAACAAAAAGGGAGATCTGCGTTGTGCGTTGAAGGTTGATCTGATGAAGGCATATGACTCCATCCATTGGGATTTTATTTTGGCAATTCTCGAACTTATGAACTTCCCCCCCAATGATCACATGGATCAGGCAATGCATTACCACAACTTCGTTCTCAATCAATCTAAACGGTGAGTCTATGGGTTTCTTCCGAGGTGCCAAAGGTCTTAGACAAGGGGACCCTCTTTCGCCCTATCTATTTGTATTAGGGATAGAAGTCCTGAATGGTATTCTGGAAGTCAAGACTCGGTTTAATCTTGACTTTTAGTACCACTGGAAATGTGAGAAAACTAGAACAGTGATGCTTGGTTTTGCGGATGACATCCTTCTATTCTCTAAAGCTAACACCAAGTCCATCCAGGTCTTACATGATTGCTTCAAAATTTTTGGAAACTTTTCTGGTCTTTCTCCTAATCCGGATAAAAGTGAGATTTTTATCTGCTCTGCTAATGAGGATACCATTCAGAGTATCCAAGCTATTCTCGGTTTCAAGAGAGGCAAACTCCTAGTCAGATAACTTGGCATTCCTTTCATCACCACTAAGCTATCTATCTCCGATTGTAAACCTCTCCTTGATAAAGTCCAACAAAGAATTTCATCTTAGAGGTATTGATGGCTCTCTTTTGGTGGGCGGGTCCAGCTGATTTCTTCAATCCTCTTGACAATCCACACCTATTGGGCCTCCCTGTTCATCATTCCTAAATCCATTTTGAAGAGTATAGATAAGTCCATCCGCAGCTTTCTGTGGCACGGTTGCTTTGAAGGAAAATATACAGCCAAGGTTTCCTGGAAAGATGTGTGCTCTCCTAAAGAGGAAGGAGGTTTGGGAATTAAAAATATTGTTGCATCTAATAAAGCCTTGTTGAGTCGCCATTTTTGGAGGATCATCTCAAAGGATTTGGCTTCCATTTAGGTATCATGGTGTTATGCTCACCGCATCAAGGATAGATGCATCTGGACTATCAAAGTCCCAAATTCAGCCCCTTGGAGCTGGAAAAAACTCATGAAGCTCCGTACTGCCTTTCGCCCTAAGATTCGCTACCATATTGGTAATGGAGTTGAGACTTTCCTATGGCTTGATTTTTGGCATCCGCCCAGACCTCTATGTGATCGGTTCAACGAGAGAGTCAGGTGTATAACTGGATTGCCTTCTGACGCAAAAGTCAAGGACATCATCAAGCATGGTGCATGGATGTGGCCTATCCCGTTTGATATGGAGGTTGTAGGTATTGTGGAAAGCATGCCACCCTATCCCCCTGATCCATCACTTAGTGATGTGGCAATATGGAGTGACGCTCGCAATGGGGCTTTCACGACTAAATCTGCTTATGGTCTTTTCCAAGAGCCCAAAGAAAAGGTGGCTTGGTCTAACCTTGTCTAGGGCCCCTTGTACATTCCGGCTCATGCCTTTATTCTTTGGCTGACTATTTGATAGAGGCTTAGGACGCTGGATAGGGTAAGCTCTTTCCTTCATCTTCCAGCGTCCTGTATCCTTTGTTCCAATGGCTGGGAAAGTCATGACCACCTATTCTTTGATTGCCCATTCACCTCGACCGTTTGCCGGCTAATGCACCATAAGGTTTGGATTAGCTAGCCTCATCCTGATTGGCATTCAAACATCTTGTGGGTAGCAAATAGTTGGAAGGGCAAAAACTTCAAAGCTCGCTTCTTCCGCCTCACTCTTGCTGCCATGGTTTATTTTATCAAGAAAGAATGAAATCAACGAATGTTTAAAAAAACGTTGCCACCTAGATGTTTCACCTAATCTCTGCTGCGGTCCGGTGTAAACTGGAGAACACTCCCGTAGCCAGTTCGCATAGTGATAGATCTATTCTGATTAGATGGAGTATCCCTCTTTTGAACATGAGTTTGGCTACTCAGCTCTAAAAGACAGTTTGTTGTAGTCTGCTATCTAGTTGCGATCCTAATCCTATTATCCTCAGGCGCACTCTCTATTGCCTAGCTGGTTTAGGGATCATCTTCTTTGCCCATCGGAAGCTGCGTGGGTCTCTTGCTGCAGAAATTCCCTTTTCTTCTAGTGCTGCTGGCGTGGTTGCAATGTGTCCTCCTCGTCTCTAAAAAAAAAAGGCTGACCGGTCAACTTGTAGACCAGTTTGTTGATCTCTGGGTTTCGCTCTGGCCCACTCATCTGTGCTGGCACTATGGGCTGACATGGCTGTATGCGCTCTGACCTATGGCGTGCCTTCACGCCGTCTATGGTGTGATAGTTATGTGGTTGTTGGTTAGGCTGGATTTCTCACAAATTTTCGATTTAGTTCCCTACTGACTGGACTAAGTAGTCCTCTTGGACTATGTGCTTCCTGCTCTCGAGTTACAGTTGGATGCAGGTTCCTTGTTTGGCCGCCAACTTGGACCGTTGTGGAAGTTTTTGCCTGTTACTCAACAACGTGTCTGTGTGCACCTTTGCCCGATGTGCATTATAAGGCCGGATGGCTTTTGCCTGGTATCAAACGTAAAGCCGGTTTGGAAATGCTAATCTGCTTCACCTGGTTTGGTTTAGTTTGCTTTTTTTGCCGTTTGGCCACAGTTTTGCCGGTTTGGTGTTGTAGCCGGTTTGGACTTGCTAACTTGGCCCTTTTTCCCTGTTGCCATTTGCGAAGTAAAATTCCCTGTTTGGCTATGGATTTCAATGTCATGGACGTTTTAGCTTTGCTGGGCCAAAAATATATATATATTTTTTGACCGGTCAACTTGTAAACTGGTTTGTTGATTTCTGGTTTGCGCTCTGGCCCTCTCATCTGTGCTGGCACTATGGGCTGACGTGGCTGTATGTGCTTTGACCTATGGCGTGCTTTCAAGCCGCCTTTGGCGTGACAGTTATGTGGTTGCTGGTTGGGCTGGGTTTCTCACAAATTTTGGGTTTGGTTCCCTGCTAACTGGACGAAGTAGTGTTTGGCCGCCGGCTTGGATTGACGTGGAAGTTCTTGCCTGATACGCAACAATGTGACTGTGTGCACACTTTGCCCGTTAGTGCACTATAAGGTCAGACTACTTTTGTTGCTGATGATTTGCTGCTTCAATGCCTAGGGCTAGAAATGTTGCTATGACTTTGGGGAGTGAAGTTGGTGAGAATTGTCCGAGAGGCAGTGGGCATGTCTCTCTCGTTCGGGGCCTGGATGAAGAGTCCAAGATCCTTCTGCACATGGCCATGTTGCTATTTCTGCCTGAGACGGTGTGGGTGCGTTCTGTGTGCAAACTAAGTCTGAGATCCTGTGCTGATGGTCCAATGTGCTGTAGGCACGATTCTTCTCCTTTGAGGTCCATTTTGAAGTGTCCGAAACCCCCTACACATGGTCGTGCTGCTGATTCTGGCCACGATTTGGATTTGGCCGTGAGCATGTGGCCGATCCGGCCTGTGGCTTCTGTTTTGCCGGGTGTCTTTTGGTAAACTTTCTTCAGTCTACTGATATGTGGCCGGTTTGGATTTGGTTTTTTTGCAGGGTTTTTTCTTTTGTAAACTCAGTCTCATGATATGGTTTATGATGGTACTCAGGGAATGCCCTAGTGTCTATGTTTTACCCCTAAGTCGGCAAAACACTTGGAGTTAGAATATAGTTTTATACTTTTCTTTTACTTTAATACATCTTTACTTATTTACCGAAATAAAAAAAAGGCCGGACTGCTTTTGCCCTGTATAAAAAAAGGCCGGTTTGGAAATGTTGTTCTGCTTCGCCCGGTTTGGTTAAGTCTGCTATTTATGCCCTTTGGCCGCAGTTTTGCCCGGTACAGTTTTGTTGCCGTGTTGGACATGCTGACTTGGCCCTTATGCCCTGTTGCCATTTGCGAAGTGATATACCCTATGTGGATACGGGACTGACTGATGTGGATGATTTGGCACTGCTGGGCACACCGGTTTCTCACGTTCCCGATTTGAGCTACCCAGTCTGTGCCTAGCTCGATTGATGCTGTAAGTTACATACATAGCCACTGCGGCCGATTTGGTTTAGGCATATGATCTAGGATGATCCTGTGTATTTTCAGTTGTATTTTTATTTTTTTATTTTATTCATGTCGTGGTCTTGGTCTTAGATCAAAACATATTCATGAGGTTCAGAGTATACCCCTTTGTCTTTGCTCTAATTCCAAGTTGACAAAACACTTGAAGTTATCACAGAGTTTTATAATTTTCTTTTAAATTTAATGCATATTACTTACTTACCAAAAAAAAAAGATAGTTTGAGTCTCATCACATTTCCAATGAAATTTAAAGTTTTCGTCCCACCTTGCCTCTATTTTAATAATACCGTTCAGAACATCTATATTAAGTACAAATAATTTTTTTTTGTAAGTAATAACAAGTACAAATAAGTATGGAGATATGGGATCACCTTGACGAAGGCCTTTGCCGCCTTGAAGAAACCGACCGCTTCCCCATTAATATTGATGGGGAACAAAGGAGTGATAATACACTGACTTATCCATTCGACTATTTGAGGAGGAAATTTCATTAGAGTCAGCATATTGATGATGATATCCCAGTGGACGGAGTCATACGCTTTCATGAGATCAATCTTCATAGTACATTTGGGAGGATCGTGACCAAGATGATATTTATGAAGAAGTTCCTGGGCCAAGAGGATATTGTCACTAATTTGCCGCCCAGAAACAAAAGATGTTTGGCATTTGTTGACAAGATAGAGTAATGTCATCTTAATCCAGTTTGCAATGATCTTTAAAATCACTTTATAGATGACATTACAGCAGGATATGGGGCGGTAGTCGAAAACCATGCATGGGGATTGCACCTTGGGAATAAGGCTAATAATAGTAGTGTTCAGTTGTTTGAGGAGCTTTCCATGATTGACAAAATCACGAATAACTTCATAGACAGACTGACCAATGATCTCCCAGGAATCCTTAAAGAACTTAGAGGATAAGCCATCTGGGCCAGGGGCTCTGTAGTCACCAATGGAGAAGATCGCCTTGTGGATTTCCTCCTCACTAACCGGGCCAGTTAGGAAATCTGGAACAGTATGGAGGATAAAAGGGCGGAGCCAAGTGGCATCCGCCGATCCATGGGATTGACTAGAGTCAAGAGCCCTCCTGAAATGATCAACTACCAATTTATGAACATCCTCAACCCCAACAGTGGGGTTACCAGACTCATCAAGGAGGGAGATAATCCCATTCCTGTTATTGTTTCCATTAACAGTCTTAAAGAAAAATTTGGCGCACTGGTCTCCCTCTTGGAGCCACTTTATCTTAGCTTTTTGTTAAATAAGGTCAGCCTCCTTTGCCATAGCAGAATAGTATGCTACCCTACAAGAACGTTCATCATGGCAGCTCCCTACTGGTGAAGGAAACTTAGCTTGGATATCCTCTAAAGTTTTTCGGGTTCGCATAACATCCTCGTGAACATCACCTTCTTGAGCATTAAGGGTTTTGAGAGCATACTTCACCTTTTTGAGTTTGGACACCAGCCGAAACATGGGAGTACCGGTGATCTCTTCCTTCCAAGCATCCTTAACCATGAGGTGAAATTTTGGGGATTTAGTAAGAAAATTATTAAAACGAAACAACCCATGATTTCTTATCGACCAATCAGTAAGGAGAAGAATGCATGGGTGTAGAGAGAGAAGCTCCGTCTTCTCTCTTCTCTGCTTTTCAAATTCGTCGTCTTGTTTCCTGTCCCGCCTCTCCAGCCCCCTTGCCGGCGCCTCATGGCGCCGGACCACTTTTCCCCCTCCTGCTCTCCTTCAAAGATTTCTC
>JAODPA010034252.1:0-12320 GCA_025585075.1 Nepenthes mirabilis | reverse complement strand
TTAATTATTTTAATATCATAAAAAATTATTAACATTTTTCTGAACTATTTTCAATAATATAAAATAAAAACCGTTAAATTATATTTCAATGAACCGCTCCAAATTGACGTAGAAGGCTGGGTGTAGTTTTCGGGTCGGACGACGGCGTTGGCTCGAGTTTTTATTTTGATGGCTTTCTCTCGCTTGTATTGATGGAGGAGGTAAAAGTGACGGTGGCGTTTGGGAGGGAGGGCCCAAAACGGCCGTTGGGTTTTTGGGGGAGCAGAGTCCAGCTAGTATTCGCTTTGGCGTTCGTTCGTGTCTCTCTCTTTCTCTCTCTCTCCCCGTCATCCTCTAGAATCATTGTCCCCCTCTAAACCACCAGTTTCCCTGCTGACCGATTGTTCTCAGATCAAAGATTCTGGAACTGGTTAAGGTCAGGGTTGTCCACAATACCCGCCTTATCTTTTCAATACCTCTGTTGATGGTCCTAAGATAGTTTGTCGTCTGAACTGTTAATTGTGGTTTAATTTGATTTTGATTGGACTTCTTTTTTCAGGGTTCAGATCGTTGATTTAAGTTGTTTTGACGGAAGAGGAGAGAGCGTGAGAGATCAGAAAGATACGCACAGAAGGAAAGGGGGTTATATTTAATCAGAGACGGGGGGAGACTATGTCTTTCATAGGGACGCAGGAGAAATGTAAGGCCTGTTTTAAAACTGTGTATGTGATGGATCAGTTAGCGGCTGATGGAGTCAGTTATCACAAGGCTTGTTTCAAGTGCAGCCATTGCAAAAGCACGCTTCAGGTATCTTTTCACGATAAATGTTGAATTTTCATTCGGTGTAAGGATTTTTTTTTCCGGTTTTACTTGGTCTTTGTAGGGCTTATAAGTTAAATTAATGTTGGATTATTGCATCCGTTGCTTCAATTTCTCTACACATATGCTGTCGAAATTAATCCTTTGCTTGTTAAAGGGAATTTCAATTTGAAAAGATCGTAAAGTGCATTAAATTGTTTGGTTGTAAAAATGTAGAGTAAATTGCATTTGCACTTCACTCATAAAAAATTACTCACTAATTTGTAGAGCAATGAAGGAAAAAGGAAAGGAAAAGGTAAGAAAGGGTAAAATCATGTGGAATTATAACAAATCTATCTTATCCACTTGTCAACTTATTAACTTGTTAACCCCAGCAAACACACACACACAAACACAGAGGGAGGGAGATTCTGGGAAGGCCATGCAAATGCACTGGCAAGGCGAGCTATTCCAGCTCCAACAATCACAATGCCTTCATTCACTTCCATCCTCCTCTATCGACCAAACAAATTGTAAAACACTAAGTAGGAACCTTCAATTTGGAATATCATCTGCCTTAACCTGCATTTATAGAGAGAAAATATTTAAAACATCATCAATTTTTTTTATATTTTAAATTATACTTTCTATTCACACTATACTATTCTTTACCTTTTTCATGAGGGTATGAAGTAAAACAACTCATTTTAAATTCACGTTCAATTAATTTTCACTCATATATTCAAATAAGGGAAAGTAAGTTCCCCTCAGTCTTGAAAAGAGAGATCTAAACAATACAATTGGCATTTTATTACACTTACTTTCATTTCCCTTTATTTTGCTCACTTTGATTTCACTCCAATTCAATATAATTACCTCATAACTGATTTTGCCAAACACTGAGTAATAAGGTATTTTCACTCTCTAAATGGTGTGCTTCAGAACATAGATTTCTCTGTCTCTAGATTTCTCTGTCCCATCTTTCATGGGATTTGTATGGTAAAAATTAAGAGTTTACAAAACGTTCTGGAAGTTTGCTTCTCCGGCAGCACAGTTGATGGAATTCAATTAATTATGGATGTCTCAATAACATCAGCACATATTGGTTTTTTATAGTCCTGGGTGGTCTAGGCATTCAGGTGAACAGACATTTTCCATCCAATGCACATGGAAATACTTGAGGGAGATAGATCATGGAGTGCACTAACAAATCGTGCCCTGGAAATCAGAATGCCCTATAGTTAGGATCAAATTGGGCCCACATTTGGGGCTAGGGATTGAAGTCACAGGCAATGATATTTGTCTTGGGAATGAGCCCCTTGTGCACATATATGCGAGAAAAAAAAAACTAAAACTGTTAGTTGATTTTATCTTTCCTTGGTGAAGATTTCCACCTCTTTGATTAACAGAAATTAGTCTTGGATGTTATGATGGTTATGTTAGTGATAGTAGAGCAGTTTTAATTGGTAAGGAATAGCATTTTTTTAATTTTCTAGTAGATTTGTTAAGGTGGAATTATATACACTAGCACACTGCTCATATCATCATCGGGATAGATAACTAGTTGGTCGATCATATGTGATAAAGTTTTAGTAATACTCTCTGCAGCTGAGCAATTATTCTTCAATGGAGGGGGTCCTCTACTGCAAACCTCACTTTGAGCAGCTATTCAAGGAGACTGGAAGCTTCAATAAAAACTTTCAGTCCCGTATGTCCTTTTTTGTTCTCTAGCTCTTTTATTTATTTTAAAAGTTGTATTTTTACCTAGTCAATTTGAAGCACATTTCTTTTTGCAACAGCTGCAAAGCCAGCTGAAAAGTCATCTGAGAAATCAGCTCCGGAGTTGGTAAATGCTTCTGTAGCCATGGCATGAGACAGTAACTTGATTATTGTGTATCCTAGGTTGCCTATTAATTCTTTAATTCTCCCTCGTTTTGTTTGATTTCAGATGAGGTCACCTGGCAAAGCAGCAGGCATGTTTTCTGGAACGCAGGAAAAATGTGCAACTTGTGCTAAAACCGTCTATCCCCTAGAGAAGGTATAAATCATGAATACAAGTGAATGCATATATATATACAGTGTCTTTTTTTTTTTTTCTTTTCTTTTCTTTTGCAGTGACAATTCTTAAGGTTTCTCTCATAGATTATTGATGTTACATGTGCTTAAATTCAATTACGGAAAAAAAAAGGATGCTTAATTTTGCATCTCACTGTATTTGTGTCAATGTCTCTGTAAATGTGGGTCTGCTGTTATATATACCAAAATTGTATTGTTGGTGCTTCTTGTATCAAATTTTGATATTGCAGGGAAAACTTGATTTCCCAGACTCCCGTTTAAAACAGAAGTACTTCGATCAGCCTCCCCCATATTTTGACTAGATGATATTATATGTAAAACAGAATGCATCCCAAAATGAAATGGCACATGATAAACTTCAAAACCCCAATTATTATAATCATCTTTCAACACAAGAACTGAAAAGGTGCTATTCGACAAGGAAACATCGCCAGTAACCTGAGCAAACATTCAAATGATCATCCCACATTCGTTCGTATACATCCACATTTCCTGCCCAAAGAACATTAGTGTGAGTTTGCATGTTGAATTATAAATTGTTCTTGGGTTTTCACCCAATAGTTTATGATTTTGGAAAAGGGAACAAATGGAATGCCTGAATGTTGTACTTAATTGTACCGAGGAAATGTCGAGCGATGTGCAAAGTGGTGGCTGATATGTATATATATCATTATCAGGCCACCCCAATGCTAATATTCTAAATAGTGAGATAAAATTATGATATGTTATCATATCAGTAATATCTCACATATGCTGGTTGATATTTAATACATTGTACTATGATATATTGGCCATCTTTTTCCCACAATTCATTTTTTTGGCCTCGCAAAAAAATATTTATGATTGATACATATTGCCTATGGCTTATGTTGATATCGCTACAATCAATATTAATATTGGTACTAATATTTTTATCCATTTAACAATTTTTTGGCCAAAATTTATCAGGTGACGGTGGAGAGTCAGAACTATCACAAATCGTGTTTCAAGTGCTCTCATGGCGGCTGCCCCATAACACCGTCTAATTATGCAGCCCTAGAAGGAATCCTATATTGCAAACATCATTTCTCTCAGCTTTTTAAGGAGAAAGGAAGCTATGCTCATATAATGAAATCTGCTTCAATGAAACGTACGATGTCCCCGGTTCTGGCTGCTGCCTCGGTTCCTGACGCTTGACCAAGAGTTTCTTTCCCTCAGGCAGTTCGCATAGGCATGTCTTGCTACTACTGCGTGGTTTCTTTCTGCATCTCTGGTTTTCACGGTGGGAAGCTGGTAAATACTCTTGCTTCTCTGTTTCCTTGTTATTCTTTATCTCTATTACCTGCTGTTTGTGTGTTTGACTTATTGGGTGCCGTCCAAAGTAGTCAAAATACAGAAAAAATATTATTCATATAATATTCTCAAACGAGTTGCAAATGGATCTGTTAGTTCATCAATTATTAATAGTTCTAGAACTGTGTAGCCTATATTAGACGTAATAGTACCTGGAATTTCTAAAAAAAACTATATATAGCAAATTATTAAACCATACGAGTTCTCTCTAATAATTATGAATTATCCCTTTAGCAAATTTCACGGGTCAATAGATGAAAACCATATAATTTGACTTTGTTAGTGTGTTTAGTTGTATTGCATTTTGTTATTTTTAGAGGGGTAGATTTTGATATAATAGTAAGATTATTTTGTTACATTTAGATGCTACAAAATCAAATATTAGAAAATGGCAAGGATAAGATCGCCACAACAATGAAAGCATCGGAAAATACTCATTTTAATAAAGTAGCTAAACGATATCAGGATAAATATCAAACTAAACAATTCCTCAGACAAATTATCTAAGAGTGGGCTAATTTATTTGTGATGGGCCGATCTAGATTCAAGCCGGGCCCATTTATCAGCGAAGCCCCATGAAAACTAAAGCTCAGAAGGCCATGGAGTAAGCTCAGTTACAGCTAGCACACAATGGGCCAGTAGGGATAGAAACCAGTCAAACCCAGCAGGCAGCCTCCTATAACACGACCAATCATGGTGAAGGAATATTCCAACACAGCAGCAATAGCCTGGGCAGCACAGAGGACGTCGACGCGACAGACGCTTTTTATTGATGGTCATAGTCAACGCCACGCTCGCCTGCCTATAGCAAAACGAACGCTACTGTTGTCAGGCTCGCTGCCACCACCAGCATGACTTGATGAATCATCTATTGGAACAGTTGGCAAAGGTCAGCAAAGACCACCCACGTTGCACCACCACTGTAAAATGACAACTGACAGTGGAGCTCTCGATCAACGACCAACCACCTGCGAATCCCGGCATGACAGCTATCTAAGCTTTGGCGCTAAAGTCATGCCGAGTCATTGTCTATAAATATTCCTTCTCTACTGCTGGATTAGGGGAGAGGAAGTCCAAAAAATAGGAGGTAATCTAAAAACAATTCAAGAAGAAAAGACCCAGGAGGCAACCAAAGACACAATCCGAACGGATAGCGTTTCCTAACTCACTCTCCCTTCATTAAAACGTCGCTTCTCGTTGAGTGCACCCACCGGAACCAAGCCTTTCGGGACTACTAAAAATTCGCTTCCCGTCGAGCGCACCTACCGGAGTCAAGCCCTCTAATATTACTCATCATCCCCCCACATAAATGCATCCATGCATTCTCTTACATTCTCGCTTATTTTCATTAATTGAAAAAGGTTTTTGATTTGAATATCGGAGGATAAATTGGAAAGTAAGTTTCGTTAATCTTTTGACCTCTTACTTGTTCGTTGTGTTGTGTAGAACCTAGGTTATCAGAGACGAAAATCGAACCTGACTCAATTCGACCCAGTGCAACAAAATCAAGTGACTCATTAATCCGTACAACAATTTGAATCTAGGGATGTATCATTGGTACCGTCTGTGAAAAACGACTTAAAAGTCCAGCCACTGCACTTACAAACAAAATATAGTAAACCCCAGAGTACAAGCTAACGTGCCGGCTAGGGACATCACCACCTAAGGCAACAACCCCTCAGTGGGTAGCAATACGGACATATAGCTTGAACCTGTCATGCGCGTGCTCCCTACCAAAATGGGAGATGTGTTCAAAATGCCCAAATAATCAACGTGCGTATGGACAAGCAGCAAGGGGGGGCTTATGGCTCCATCACACAAGCTTTGACCTCGAAGTGAAGAAACTGGGCGAAGAGGCACCCAACTGAGAAGACCCTGTGACCCGACGACATCAAGGCCCCCGTAGCCTCGAGCAGTAAGGCCTAGACGGGGCTAGAGGGTAGACCGAGTCACAGGGTACAAAGGGAGAGCCCGAAGAGACGGAACTCCCACTACTCCCGTAGTGACAGGAGGCTCTCGGCCCAAGGAGAAACCTCTTGCAGTACACAACTGCCACGGGTTGGCGGTTGTCAAGACTCACATCCCTCTCCCAATCACTCAGAATTAATGACTTTCCTCAATGTTAAAAGGATTGCGTCCTCTCCCGGATGGAGGAGAGGGTGGAGAAGATCTGGCAACACATGTTTAAGGGAGATGTCGGTAGACGCTCCACAAATCTAAGGAGATTTTCATTCAAGATGGAGATCCGGACGCAACCGCTTCCCCATAAATTCAAGATGTCGGCTCTGGAACCTTACAACAGGAACTCCAACCCGATGGACCACTTCAACCACTTCTATACTCTTCTGAGCTTCCATGGCCTGGGCGAAGTTACCATGTGCCAGTGCTTCTCTCTAACCCTCAAAGTGGACGCTCACACCTAATTCTACAGCCTCCATTCAAACTCCATTTGGTCGTTCAAGACACTTGCCGACTGCTTCCTATCCCAATTCTCTTCCAACCGGAGGAAGGAGAAGCAGTTATGGCATCTTGTCCGCCTTCGATAGAAGCAGGAAAAAAGCTTGAAGCGCTTCCTGACCCGATTCACTGATAAGGCTCGGCAAATATCCCGGCTCACCGACGAGGTAAAACTCAGTACCTTCATTACTACTCTGGAGCCGAGCAACTTTTTCAAGTACCTGGCCAATCAAACCCCTCAATTCTTCCAAGAGGTCGAGACCATCGCCAGCACCTATATAGCGATGGAGGAGGCCAATGAAATAAAATGACCAGAGCTCGCCAACCGACCTCTGGAGGAATCGATGAACGAAAAGAAGAGGAACAGATACGACAATGGCTTCTGTGGCCCTCGGATGCAGCCGCGGGTAGAATCTAGTGTCTAGAAGGAGTTTAGGCCCCCTAACCTGATTCCTATGAACAACACTTGCACCAATATCCTGATACAAATTCGGGATAAGTTCTTCAAATGGCTAAATGCGCTAAAGAACCCAAAGGAAGGAGACCTGTCGAAGTATTGTCACTTTCATCAATCTCCGGGTCATAGCATTGATGATTGCCAGACATTGTAGAAGGAAATTAAAGATCTGATTCGCAAATGGCACCTTATCAAGTTCCTACAAAACCTGGGGCAGGCCTCTGAGAGAGCAGAGCTCGCCGACCGACCCCCAGAGGAATTGTTGAACGAAAAGAAGAGGAACAGAGACGACAATGGCTTCTGTGTCCCTCGGATGAAGTCGTGGGTAGAATCTAGTGTCTGGAAGGAGTTTAGGCCTCCTAACTTGATTCCTCTGAACGACAGCCGCACCAATATCCTGATATAAATTCGAGATGAGAAATTCTTCAAATAGCTGAATGCGCTAAAGAACCCAAAGGGAGGAGACCTGTCGAAATATTGTCACTTTCATCGATCTCCGGGTCATAGAATTGATGATTGCCAGACATTGTAGAAGAAAATTAAAGATCTGATTCGCAAATAGCACTTTATCAGGTTCCTACAAAACCTGGGGCAGGCCCCTGGGAGAGCAAACGAAGACGGACAATAACAACCAAGGAATTGAGTTGTGGCCGGAGTCGTCAACATGGTGACAATCAAACTAGCTAAGGGCAACACCTCGAACTGTCCAGAGAAAGCTTCTAGTGGCAAGAAGCTGGATTAGGAATGATGTTATTAGTTTTTGTGACAACGATATGGCTAATGTAATAACCCCTCACTCTAACCCTCTAGTTGTATCGACACTTATTTCGAACGGTACTATTGATTACCAATTGAAACAAATATTTATTTATAATGGAAGTGGTCAGAATTTGCTTTACCTCGATGCTTAATCTAAACTTGGATTAAAAAAGAGTTAGAGAAAGCTCATCGAGAGACCTCTATACGAGCTAGACAATGAGTCAGTGCCCATCTAGGGCATAGTCCAATTGGACGTTACGCTAGGAGCGTACCCTAGGATGGCCTTTAGGATGCTTACATTCTTGGTGGTAGACCTCCCCTCGGTTTTAACGCCATCTTGGGGCGATCCTGCCTGACTGTTTTCGGGACAGTGACGTCGATCTCTCATTTAAAGTTAAAATTTTCGACCCCATATGGTGTTAGAGAGGTCATAAGTGACCAGATTACCGGCCGAATGTGCAACCTATCTCAAATCGCTTCGGCGACCCTCAGCCAGCCGATCAAAAACCTCGTCTTCCCTGACGAAATCACCCTACTACAGGCTCAGTCAGGAGAGTCAACTGACCAAGTCCCTTTGGACCCCAGTGAGCCTCAGAAGTGCGTGCAAATCGGAAGCTCCCTGTCAGCCACCTCCACAATCAGCTCCTAACCTTCCTCAAGCAGAATTTTGACATCTTTACGTGGACACCCATTGGCATGTTAGGGATACCGACCAAAGTAATAACCCACAAGTTGGACTTAGATCTTGATCACAAACCTGTCCGAAAGAAATGCAAGAACCACTCTGTTGAAAAATTGATCGCCATTCATGAGGAAGTAAAAAAGTTGCTCGGCGCGAGGTTCATCAGGGAAGTCTAATATCCAAACTAGCTGTCAAATATTATCCTTGTCAAAAATAGTAATGGAAAATGGCGGATGTACGTTAATTTCACAGATATGAATAAGGCTTCCCGTTATCGAGGATCAACCTGTTGGTGGACTCTACATCCAGCCATAAACTACTCAGTTTCATGTATGTCTACTCGAGTTATAATTAGATCAGGATGAGTCCAGATAGCGAAAAGCACACTTCCTTTATGACCGACCAGGGTACCTATTGCTACAAAATCATGCTCTTTGATCTGAAGAATATTGGGGCTACCTATCAGCGGCTCAAAAATAAGATGTTCAAAACTTAGATTGGTCGGAATATGATGGTGTACATGGACAACATGCTCGTTAAAAGTAAAACCACCGGTGATCATATTCAAGACCTAGGCGAGATTTTTGGGATCCTCTAAGCACACAAGATGAAGTTAAACCTGGCCAAGTGCACATTCGGTGTAACGTCTGAGAAGTTCTTGGGCGCCTCTCAACGGGGAATCGAGGCAAACCTCGAGAGGATAAAGATCATCCTCGACATTAGTCCACCTCGAATTGTGAAGGAGGTCGAGAAGCTCACCGGAAGGCTCGCTGCCCTCTCTCGATTCCTGGCAAAATTCATGGAGAAGTACCTACAGTTCTTCAAAGCTTTAAAGGGGATCAAGGTGACCCGCTTCCAGTGGACGACCAAATGTGAAGTAACTTTTCAAGGGCTTAAAGAGTACCTCTCTAACCCGCTTCTCCTAACTTCGCCTCAGAAAGGTAAAGAGTTGTATTTATACCTGGCAGTCTCCGACATGACGTTTAGTTTGATACTTATTTACTAGTAGTTCGGTGTACATTGGCCTGTGTACTATGTCAGCAATGTCTTGACAGATGCCGAGACCCATTGTCCACACACCAAAAGGATTGCTCTAGCTCTCATCTACTTCGCTAGTAAGTTGCACCCATACTTTTAGATGCACAAAATCATCGTCTTGACCGATCAACAACTGAAAGGGATTTTACATAAGCCGGACACATCCAAACGACTGGTTAAATAGGCTATTGAATTAGATGAGTTTGACATGGAGTTCTGACCATGACTGGCCATAAATGGCCAAGCCTTTATAGACTTCATTATTTGGATGGCGACCCTAATTTTAAACATCCTTGGCCTCTCCAAAGATGGCAATCAGCTAGGGACCCCGACTTGGGCCTTGCATGTCTATGGGTCGTCGACGCAGATTAGTAGTGGGGCAAGCGTGGTTTTGAGGACTATAGATGGGTCAAAGATGAAGTACTCGATGACTCTCGGATTTTCAGCCACCAACAATGTCGCTGAGCATGAGACATTGTTCGTTGGACTCCAACTAGCAAAGGAATGCTCAGCTAGATTATTGGTTGTCTACAACGACTCCAAGTTGGTCGTCGACCGGATTATGGAGAACTTCAAGGCATCAAACCCTTTGCCTGTGAGGTACATTGCTAGAGCAAGTAGTTTGACTCAGGCGTTCAATAAGGTCGAAGTAATCCACATCTCAAGAAAAGAGAACTGAAAGGCGGACCAACCGGCAAAAAAGGCGGCAACAGGGAACCTAGAAAGTATGCTAGTGACATGCAGGAAGTCCTAGCCGTCCCAAGCATTGACGACACCGAGTGCGAAGTGCTGCAAGTGGCCGACGATGATAACTGGATGACCTCGTACAGGATGTATCTAACCAATGGCATCCTGTCGGAGAATCTAAAGGAGGCCAAGCATGTGAAGAAGATGGCAAGTTGGTACACTATCATAGACGGGAAGCTATACCACTGTGGGTGCTTGACCCCCTACATGAGGTATCTCACGTTGGAATAGGTTGATTATGCGTTGGGTGAGGTGCACATCGGCATCTGCGAGTTGCATGTCGGAGGCAAGAATCTAACCTTCAAGATCATGCGACAGAACTTCTACTGGCCCTCGATGAAGTGTAATATCATAGATTTCGTGAAGAAATGTGAAAACTACTAGATCTATGGGAACATGACTCATCAGTTGCACATGAAGCTACATGCCCTATAATCGTCTTGACCGTTTGCACAATGGGGGCTCGACATACTTAGCCATTCGCCCATAGCATTCGAGTAGAGAAAGTTCATCATAGTGGATATCGATTACTTCACTAATTAGGTCGAAGTGTCCCCGCTGGCACAGATCACCGAGCAGAATGCGACGGAGTTTATTCGCCAGAATATCAATTACTTCAGCCCTCTCAGAATGAGGCTCCCACTGGACATTAGCTAAGGCCTTCATAGTCAGACAATGGCCTCTCTCACAGAAGGTCTTGGTGTGCACCTAAAAGAGATTCATTAGTGGCTTCTCCCCACTCTTCTCGCAGTCTCCCATGGTGGTAACAAGAGAAACCCGAACTCAGCCCCATTCATTTGAAGGAGCACAGCCCTCTAGAGCTGGCGACTGAGTATCTCAAGAACTCATGAGATGGCCCAACTGGAGACCTCCTATCATCCAACATACCAGGAACTATCGAGGCCCAGTCACCTGGCATGGGAGCTAGTGATGGATCCTGCTATGCTATAGGCCGATCCAGATTCAAGTCGGGCCTATTCATTAGCGAAGCCCTGTGAAGATCGAAGCCTAGAAGTTCATGCGTCATGCCCAATTATGGCTAGTATATAATAAGACGATAGAGATAGGGACCGGTCATGCCCAATAAGCAGCCCCCTATAATACAACCAATCACAGCGAAGGAACCTTCCAACACAACGGCAACATCATAGCCAGCGCAGAGGGCGCCAATGTGGTAAACGCTTGCCATTGGTGACCATAGTCAATGCTCAGAGGGGACGATCACGCTCACCTGCCTGTAGCATAAAGGATGCTACTGCTGCTATGCCCACTGCCACCGTTAGCGTGACTTGACAAATCATCCACTGGAACGGTCTGGCAAAGGTCAGAAAGGACCACTCACAGTCACACCACTACTGTAAAATAATAGCTAACATCGGGGGCCTCGGTCAACAGCCAACCACCTGTAAATTTCAATGTGACAACTGTCTAAAATTTGGCACCAAAGCCTTGCTAGGATATCGTCCATGGGTGGTTCTAAAGAAAGTCCAAAAAAGAGGAGGCAATTAAGAAAGAACTCAAGAAGAAAAGACCCAAGAGGTAACCAAATATATAATCCAAACGAAAAGCATTTCTTGACTTACTCTCCCTTCTTTAAAAAATTACTCCCTGTTGAGTGCACCTATTGGTACCAAGCCTTCCGGGACTACTAAAAGGTCGCTTCCTATCAAGTACACCCATCGGAGCTAAGCCCTCCAATATCACTCACCTTCCCCCACATAAGTGTATTCACACATTCTCTTATATCCTCGTTTTTTTTATCTATTGAGAAAGATTTTTAATTTAAACGTCGAAATATAAATTAAAAATTGAGTATTATCAATCCCCTGATCTCTTATTTGTTGTGTTACGCAGAACTCAAGTTATTAGATACAAAAATCAGACCCACATCAGTTCGACCCGACTCGAAAGATTAACTCTCTAATCTCACATCAGTTCGACCCGACTCGAAAGATTAACTCTCTAATCTATACAACTTAAATCTAATGATGCATC
>JAODPA010034241.1:0-12321 GCA_025585075.1 Nepenthes mirabilis | reverse complement strand
GATAAGTGAAGTACTTAACATTATTATCACTGTTAATTATGGAAGGGAGAGAGAGATGTTTTCCGCCGAAGGAGAACCAATGGGGGAATAAATGGAGCTGACGAGGAGAAGCATCATCTCCTCAGCAGAATGGACTAATGGTGGTGATGAGATGCGACCATTTCTGCTGTGTTCGTGTTCCTTATCTCAAGATTCCCTTTTCCGATCGGCATTGCTCGATCTTCTCTGATTTTGTTCTCATTCCCCATTCCTTTCAGCTTTACATGTAAACCCTAGAACTTCAGTCATACTCTTCGTTTATCCCTCGATCGGCGCCGTTATTCTTTTTCGTCGGTTTCAATGGCTCCGACGGCCGATCAGAAGGGTAACATTTCCTTCGGTGGAAGTTTGGCTAGCAGCGCATTCGCTGCTTGTTTCGCAGAGGTAACACATATTTCATAACAAAACATAATTTCTTATGCTGATTCTTTGTAGCGGAATACGGTGAAATTATTCCTAAAATGTTTCCAAATTTATAATTTCATTCGCTATCTTTTTTGCAATTCCTTTGCTGGGAATTGAAGTTTTATCGGAATAGAAGATTGGATTAAATGGCGAACTATAAAAAGTTGAAGAATATGATAACTGAAGCTAGAAAGTTGTAAAATAAAATAGCAAACTATAAACAGTTGACGAATAAAAAGTCGAATTATAATAAGAAGAATATAATTGCAGCAAACAAAGCTAGTCAATAAGTTCACAGTGTTTTGAAAAGTTGAAGAACAAATCGTCTAATGGTTATCACTCTTTATACTCATTTTCTCATTCATGATGTCATTATTCCGGAGTTTTACCTAATTGCGGTGTGACTATTTTTGTACACAATCGATGGAGTACATATGAAAATTTTTCATGTGTTGTAGTGATCTCCTCCACGTGTAAGCCTTAAGCAAGTATTGGATCTGCGGTTGATGGTGTTCAAAAACTTTGGCTTTTATTGTAGTTTCTGTGTTAGACTTGGTCAACGTGACTTCCTAAATTTTAATCTATTTGGGTTCTATTTCAATTAATTATTATTATTTTAAAAATTTTATTCTAATAAATTAAAGTGAATTTATGATTTTAATAATAATAATAATAACAATTCGAAGGCGTGGCTTTCAAGGAGGAATCACATCTGTCCAAGCTCAAAGAATTACAGTAATATTGGGTTAAATCATGGCTGGAAGTTGTTAGATGGTACAAAATAGAGGATTGGTGAAGATTTGTCAAGATTAAACCATATTAGGTGGAATTGGATCAAGAAAATTGCAACACGTGGAGCATGAGGTGGATTAGGATATGTGGGTTATAAATACTAGTCAAATTAAAAATAAAATGGCATGGATTGGAGGCAAAATTTGAGAGGTAGAAGGGAGAAAATGAGTTTGAAAAATAGAGGAAGAAAGGATTAGGTAACAAATTTGAGTAAGTAATTTTTTAATCTTCTTATTATTTAATGATCCTTTACCCGTTTAATATCTTAAATGGTCATCCTTTTATGTCAAATATTTCTCATGTGATCAAATTTGAGAGAAATCTGAAGATGATGCAAAAATAAGGGCTAAGAATATATCATGAAGTTAAGGGTCGCAATTTGTAATATTTGATGCATAAATTTGATTCTAATAAATGTATAAGGATCATATATGATAATTTTGATAAGTCCTTTGTGTCAAATATTTGTGAACAATTCGAATTTGAGCAAAAATTGAACTTGGGCATTGAGTTGGGACAACAGAGCATCAGGCGACTGTTAGGGTTCTTTGTGGAGCACTGTGCACGGTGCAGGGGAGCCATTGCAACTGGGAACAGCGCATCCTTCATGCTGCTGTGCGAGTTTGGATGAGAAAAATAAATGTATTTTTGGTGTTTTAGTATGTTATTTGAGGATGGTAATTAATTAGTTAGCGATAGAAAAATATTTTGGTGATTGTTTGGGGTATAGAGTGTATAAATAATTTTATATTGATATATTTTGGGTGATTCAATATAACGAATCAATTTTACTTGTTTAATTGTGACTTTAATAAATAATATGTTAAGTGTTGTGATGAGTTGTAAGCAATAAATTTGAATGACATATTTAATCGTGATATTTGAAAAAAATAAATGACATGTTAGGCTTTGCTGACATATCTGCTTAATTTTTCATTGGACTATAATATGTTATGTTAATATTTGGTTTTATTCACATTTCCTTAACTCTCATTCATATTTTTTTTAATAGCTAATTATGGTAGAACGAGGTAAAGAATTACACATTAAGATAATATGAAACTACCATGTATTTATCTTGGATATTTTAGTTTATTATTTTATATAGTGCGATACTTTATTTTATATTCTATAGATAAAGTAAAGAAGAATGTACGAAGATACTATTTTACTTGGATGATATGAGCGTCAGGATATATTAGTGTAGTCCGCAATATCTGATATTGCAATCATTCAGTCAATCTCGATGATATATTTATTTCTCCTGTAGAATCTATGAATATTATATAGACAATTGGAGATATTGGACGACTGATTAGACCATAGAAGTTGTAAAATACTCTAGGCATTGTATAATGATGTGATGCAGAGTAGCCTTAGTATGAAGTAATTTACTCAACTAGTAGGAGCATAGATACAGTAGCCTTAAGTTCATAGTGATATAAATATAATTATTGCAGATTTCTTCTGTGAAATTTCTTTTGATGGTAGATATCATACAATGCATAATATTGTTAGTTATTATATCCTGAATTTTATTCGTGATATTGTTCTCCATAATTATTTTATTTTTTATTAGAAAATTATTTATAATTATGTGGAGATAGCTTTTGTATTAATGATTTATGTAGTTTATAGAGTATATTATTGAATATAAGAGTTTTGCTAGTAATAAATAAATAGAAGTCTAGTATATGTTCTTTTGGGAAACAAGAAAATAAATGATAATATAATGTAGTAATGAATATATGATATAATTATAGGTTGATTTTAGCATTATGAATTGAACCATTGAAAAATATGATTTGGGTTATTACAATATATTATTTGTTACTCTTGGCTGTAGTTTTTAATTGAATTGAAGTGGTTGAGTTGATCAATTCTTTCAATCATTGTGATTTCAAAGTTAGTGTGCCCTGGACCTAATAAAAGATCTAATTTAATTGTGAGGTTAATATAATCTTCTTTTCTTTTTGTGTTCTGGAGGAAAAAATGGAGGCATTAGGCAACTAGCTGATGCGGAGACTGGTGACGATGTTGGAGAAATCATAGGAAGTTCTTAAACATGGGTTATAGAGGCTCTCATAGGGACTATGTGGATATTTTATAGGAGGGTTGGAGCCAAAAGATGAGCAAGTAGTTATTCCCAAGACTAACTGTCTATGAAAATCCACCTTCGTACACACCTTGGTAGATCAAATTTGAGGCATTGTGATCATGAGAGAAGGAGGTGCCTCTTATCGCTAGTGTACAAGGAAGGCACTAGATGAGGCTACTCCTTTGTAGCAAAGGGAATTATGCACTTAGAGAACAAACAATATGGTTGGAGCTGATGCATTGGCAAACAAAAGATCATCCACCAAAAAATAAGGAAAAATGGATTGTGTCAAAGAGTAAACTGTTTGGGAAGGGAAATTAAGGAGAGTACCTGGCATTCATGGCTTGGAGAGTTTTACGTAAGATTCTCAAAACTAGCTTATTAGAAAAGATTTGAAGTCTTTCTTGGAAAAATGTGAGCTTACTCAATTGACTTAGGGCTATGTCAAATGAAAAATAATGCAAGAACCTTGCTTTTAAGCCGCATTCTCTTTCAGCTTTCAAATGCCCTGCTACTGCAATATATGATACTCTATGCCATCTTAAAATCTTTCTCAACTAATTGCAACTTTTAACTTGTATGTAATCCAGGTATGTACCCTCCCTTTGGACACTGCAAAGGTTAGGCTTCAGCTCCAAAAGAAAGCTGTTGATGGGAATGTCATGACTTTACCAAAATACAGGGGAATGCTCGGTACTGTTTCCACAATTGCTAGGGAAGAAGGCTTTTCAGCACTTTGGAAAGGAATTGTACCAGGATTGCATCGTCAATGCCTGTTTGGTGGGCTAAGGATTGGCCTGTATGAACCTGTGAGTTTTAGTGCATTTTATTGGGAAATAACAACATTTCTCTTTTTGTCAACTAAATTTCTGTCATGCATAATTTCCCATTTGGACAGGTTAGAAACTTCTATGTAGGCAAGGACCATGTTGGTGATGCTCCTTTATCCAAGAAGATATTAGCTGCACTTACAACTGGTTATTCTCTCTCTTGATGCCTTTGTACAAACTATTTGCCCTTTACAATCATTAGTGGCAGTTTGCTTTTCAAGTAGCATGGCTTCAATTTTTTTTAAAAAAAATTGACCAAGTAATCCTCTTCTCACTATGAAATTCCTACTTGTTACTGGCATCAGTCAAACTGAGACATACATAACTTGTGTCTGCTGCAGGCGCTGTTGGAATTTCAATTGCTAACCCTACTGATCTAGTAAAAGTTCGACTTCAATCTGAGGGGAAATTGCCACCAGGTGTGCCAAGGCGTTATTCTGGAGCTCTGAATGCCTACTCCACGATAGTGAAACAGGTATTTTTGACCTAATCAGAACTTCTGACATGTACTCTTTCTTTCCCACATTTTGGCCACAGTTGAAGTTACCTAACCTTTCTGAGTTTTAGGAAGGATTTGGGGCTCTTTGGACTGGTGTGGGGCCTAATATTGCGAGGAATGCAATCATGAATGCTGCTGAATTGGCTAGTTATGATCAAGTGAAGGAGGTAATTAGGAATTTGGATTAAAGAACTGCAATATGTGGTGCCCCGTTTCTTGGGCTGCCCTTTCTTTCATGTTTTCTTAGTAATGTTGTGAAGAATTTCCCTTATCTTATATATTTAGTTAGTTTTATGCAGATGCTTTTGAAGATTCCTGGCTTCTCTGATAATGTTGTCACCCATCTGTTAGCTGGTCTTGGAGCTGGGCTGTTCGCTGTTTGCATTGGCTCCCCTGTTGACGTGGTTTGTTGACTTATGCTTAGCTGTTCATGCCAATTATGACTTTCTTTAAACTTTATGATTTCCTGCAGTTAGAGCTTGTTCACCATATGATTCTAGATTCATCTACAAAATTGACTAGCTTATGGATGAAATAAGCGTCCCAACTGTAATACAATATTTGTCATTTTGTTCATTTTTCCAGGAGAAATTGAGGATCCTTTTTAAGACCTTGCAATTCTATTCTAGAACTATGGTTTGAGATACTTGTTTGGAACTTTTGATTGGTGATAAGCCCATTCTGAAAAGTGCTGAAATTCTGTTAGTGCTGGGTAGTGTGTGATTAAAGAAGAACAAGTGCTGAAAATTGATGAAGAATTTTTAGTAGTTTTGAAAATGCACTAATTGTTTTGGCTTCAGTCTTATGTAGTCATAACTTCTCTAAAGTTTCAGATTGACATGATTTTTCGTATGTTGATTATATATGAAAATATTTCATGTGGAATAGGAAATATATTTTTCTTTAATGGATTCTTTTGGGTAAGCAAGCAATTAGTATCACTTCAACATTCGCTATATCCGAAACACATACATTGGGGGTGATCTACAAAATTTACCCTTTTGACATTGGGGGTGGGGTAATTCCTCACCATTTACAATCATTCATATATACTCTGGCATATGATAATTCAACATTAACATCAACATCTTGTCATCTGGCTGAAGTTCTTGCTCCCAATCTGCTGCTCTTTCACCAGTCCTGTTATTCCTTTATTGCCAAATGACAAAGATTGTGTCAATAGACATGTCTTTTCTGGAACATGCGGTCATCAATCTCTCATTTCATTTCCTCCACACCAAATATTTTTAGTTTGATAATTGTTCTGCAACATCCCATCCATCTCAGAGTCAGCCACAACTGCATTGGAACTGCAAATTATCGTCAATTTCAACCTGCCCTTTGCAATGCAGACAAGTATCATTCACTGCTATTTGCCACTGCAGTAATCTATGCTTGGCGAGTAGCTTTCTATGAAATCTTAATCAGGACATAAAAAAGTGCTTTTGGGATATTAAATTTTCCCGAATTTATCTTTACCAGCTGAAGTTCTTATGATTGCCTTGTAGCATCTTATCAGCAAGTTTCAATGGTTTGTTGAGCCATTTTCCATTCACATTCAGGCCTTCTTAAGTGATCCCTTAGCTTCATCAACTTTTCTGAAGTCCAAGCTACATCTGGTTTACAAACATGACCACAATTTATACATTTTAATCTGATGCAATGAAACCATGACCGACCTCAAACATGGTATATATATTCCCACAAGTGCATAAGGTGTAGTTTGACCCGATAAGTTTAGATCTTATCCACTTGTAATTATATTATAATGTTAACAATTAATGAGTCAACTTGCAAAGAACGAGATTTGAATGGAAAATGGCTGCTTTTTCGTAGGGACACATTCCTAAGATCAATATTCATCAAAATAAATCAATAAAAAAGAAAAAAAGAATAATGCCAAAACTAAATTGTCCAAATTACTAAATAGTGATGACAACTTGTGAAAAAACTATTTCTTTCTAAATAGATGTATGAATATTCACAAAAATAGCACCATATATGACTAAAGTAATGTGTGCAACACCAAAAAAAAAAAAGTAACTTTAAGTTGCAGAAATAAATGAATTACATTATGAACAAACTTACTGCATGAATGAACAACCGAATGGAGCTAGGAGCAATTGACGAACACTTCAACTTCAATGAAGGTGGTGATCACCATAATAAAAACAAGAACTTTGAGAAAAATAACTCTAAAAATAAACTTGCAACTACCTCAAAAAAGGAAAACATGAATTTTGATACTACAAAAATTGTTGCTTTTTTCTCTCTCCTGTTCTACCTCACGTCCAACCAAGAATTTCTGCCTCCAAGCCTAAGCTAAAGCTGCTTTAAAGCTGCTCCCAAAATCTGCCTAAGAGCCCCCCAAAGTCCCCTACTGTCATGTGAAAGCTCCTGTCCAAAGACCCAAGCTGCTCCTTTTTATGCAAGAGTGGCTAGGGGCTGCTTGCTTCCTTGTGTGCAAAGATATGATGGCCGCTTCCGGTGTTTGGTTGATTTTCCTTCCATGTTTGTCTGACTGATCAAATTTACTAAGGGACATATCTCCCTTATGCTTTGTTTGGCTGGCTTTTCCTTGGAATATTTGCATCCTTCATTCTCTCTCTCTCTCTCTCTCTCTTTTCAATAAAAAAATTGTTTGATTGATTGAATTATTTAGGGAATCAATATCCTTGCGTTGTCTTGAAATTCGTGTTGGCCAGCCCTTGTTAGTGTTTTCCCTGTCCCATTTGCAACTTTTAACCCATTTTATCAACAATGCTGCTCTTTATAAAAAATAAAGTAATAATGTTAAATAAGTAAATTATGTTAAATTACTAAAGAATAACAGCAAATAAGTGGGGATAGAAGTGTATTTTTTAGTGTTCATCAACCCACGTTGCCCAAAGCCTTTCTTTATCAGTCAACACGACTTTGTAAATGCTTCATAAGGGCTGCTTTGTTCCATGTAACATCTCTGATTACCAAAACCCATCCACATAGAACTTTGCAAACCTGTTCCAATAGTTCCTTCCCCCTATGTCATGTGCAGTCCCCGAGAATTCGGTAAAGATACCTTTTCTTTTGAAGTTTTCTTAGGAAGTGGTAGAATGCTATTCCAATATACCTGGATGCTAATGAAACACAATAAGTTGAAGTCTCCCTACATATGGAAGCAGTCTGGCAGTTCAACGCATCAATCTTATTAAATGACAATTGACAATCAGCAGCACAAATTGATGAGACAGAGTGGTACACCCAAATACTTTATAGGCAGGCAAACTTCTTCATAACCAGTGATAGCAAGCGACTGATTCTTTTCTTCACTAATCACAGCAAATAACATCTGAGACTTGGCTCTGTTGGTCATCAAACCAGAGAGAGCTGAAAATATCTGAATGTCACTCCACCAATTTTTGAACTGGGTATGTATCTTCTTGCTAAACAAAATTAGGTCATCACCAAATGACAAGGAACAGATCTTGAGTTCTCTTCATTTTTCATGATATTGAAATGACTTGTCTTTCTTAAGAAGCAGCAACCATGACAAAAATAGGATCTCCCTGCCTTATCTTTCTCTTGGCTTGGACGAAGGCACACAATTCACCATCAAAGGAAGCAGAGAATTTAGCAGTAGCGATGCATCATAATCCTGTGAATAAGCCTTAACCCAGTACCTGCTATGTCCTCTCAAGGTAGAACTCCAGCTAACTATGTCATATTCCTTATTCATATCAATCTCCATAAGGCATCTTGCTGAAGTACTTCTCCTTTGATAGTTTTTTGTCCAAGTCCTGAGAAATCATAGCATTGTGAAGCATTAATCTCCCCTTGACAAAGGCTGACTGGGTCTCGATAATGAGCTCATCCATGGCTTCATTAAGTCTAGCAATCAATAACATAGCATATTAATGACTTCTGCCAAAATCCTATGCAATGTAAGCATTGATGTAAATATTGGCCAATATATATCAAAATTGGACCCCCCCCCCAATATTGATATTTTTCTATATTGTAACAATATCATGATATATTAGCCGACATTTAAATATACTAGATATTTGGCCAATATATTAGTCGATATGACCTTGTGAACTTATAATTTAATAAAATTTTCTCTTTCCATTATATCTTATACCAATACGTATTGTTCAATATGTCTAATACTGATATGACCAGTACTGATACTGATATTTTCTTCCATGAAGGTAAGACGTAAGACGTGACATGTCTTGCTTTGGGTTCAAATATTGATATATTCCTGCTGCAGCCCATGCCATAGAACACGGGTTTTCCTGAACCAGATTGACCAACCCAAGTTCATATGAACCTTCTGTTTTTGCTCATCCTCAACCATTTTGACCCAGTGCTCAGATCTCAATGGCAGACTATGAACAGGAAGCTAGTAAAGTTGAGCAATTTGCAAAATTCTTTCCACCTCCCAATCAAAAGCCGCATTCAAATGTAGTTGGGTGAGGAAGTACACATTGAAGCCACACACCAGTGGGGCTGCCACTGACACTATCACCCTCCATGAACAAGAGGTTTGGGTTCAAGCACGCCCTATCCCTCCTCCTTACTGTCCCAGTGGGACCTACCCTGATGACCAAAAAAGGACGTTGAAACTGAATTTGTCTGTGTAGATATGCAGTTTATTGAGTTTGTTTGTTCAAATTTGTAGGCTTCGTATATTTCCATCTCACCATTTTAGTTTTGGCGCAAGTTATTAGTTTCTATTTTGTGCTCCAACTAATTCTTTAATCTGCTTTGTGAACAATTCTTTAGTGATTTCATAAAATTGTTGTGCTAAAATGTAAACAATGTGTTATATAAGTAGTTGTGATGCCACATACAGTGTCAGTGGGGAACAATTGCTAAAAATAAGTGGTAAATAATATCACTGCTCCTGCAAATTGTGTTAAACACGGCATGACTCAAGTCCTTGATGATCAGCTTAATTTATGATGCGGTGAGTGACCATTCTAAAATTAGACTCATCTGATGCCAAAAAACACAGTGCCTTGTGCATATTAGATTCATCCGGTGTCATGCACTCCACTGTAACTTTACTTCTCACTGGTGGTGTTCAGGAATGAAGACAGAGCATTTTGTTGGATTTATTTTTCAGGTGAAATCCAGAATGATGGGAGACTCTCAATACAATAGTACTCTTGACTGTTTTGTCAAGACCTTCAAGAATGATGTATGCTTTCTGGGCTTCAATCTCTGCTTTTTGTTTACCCTTTCTTTTCCTTTTTGTGTAATTAGCTGATAAAAGTTATTGTTCATACCATCAGGGAACTAGATTTTTTAGAACTTTACCCTGTCTTTTTGTCTGCTTTCTCCTTACACTTGCAAACGAGCCTTCTATAGTAGTGGAAAAGTTTAAAAGCAAAAGGCAAAAAGAAAAAAAAAAATAGGGGTCCCACCAATGGCTTTAACAGGAGCGATTCTTATTTAAAAATTTCAGGAATTTTTTACTCTTTCAATTATAGATGGAAATGTCAGCCGATATTTGAAATAATGATATATATCAATATCAGGGCCTCAATACTAATATCTTTTGATTCCGCAATAATATCGTGCCAATATTCAAAATATTGCTCAATACATTTGATATGTTAGCCAATATTTTTCTTTCAGCTTATGATTAGAAATTTTTTTCTTCTGATATACTCGATATTGAAACGTATTATTTGATTTGTTTGATATTGATATGGCCATGAACGATATTATTACTGATATTTTCATCAATGCATCCAACATTCCTTTTTTTGCTGGAGATCCCAATTGAAAAGGTTATTCTTTGATGTTGCAGGGACCTCTTGCTTTCTACAAGGGCTTTGTCCCGAATTTTGGTCGGCTTGGATCATGGAATGTCATTATGTTTTTGACCTTGGAGCAGGTACATTGAAATCTCATTCTCACATTTTGTTCATCAAAATTTTCAATTTTATTGGTGGAAGGTCGAAATTGCTGCTTAATCTGCAATATTATGATAGGGGAAAATGGTAGGTATTGCAATTTGGTCTGCCAACAAAGTATCATTTTCCTAGAGCAATCATCCACATCATTTTTAGCTAAAGGCACAACGTTGATACCTCTATGAAAGCACCATTGCCATGTAACTTGGAATGTGAAAAGAAAAAAAAAAATCTTTGCTGATCAGCTTGTGCTTAGTTGATATGTGAATTTGGTGTAAGAGAGAATGATATCTGTGATACATGCCATAATTGTTTTGAGTGCCTGATCAAATTGATCAGGTCATATAGAAAAAGGTTCAAGTCTATCACTCTGTTAGCATGCCTTATCTACATATATCACTGTATTTCTACCTGACAACCATAGTCTACGAGAATATGGTGGTCATACCATTAGAAATAATTGCTTTGGTTGCACTCAGGATTTTCCCAAGATTTTCCCAAAGGCTGATATGCCTTTCAAAAATAATGGAATTTAAGGGGAAGATTAAAAAAAAAAAAAGAGCAGTTAGAGTACTCTCATTTTGTAGTCATCTCATTTTATCTTGACAATTTTGATGGATAGGATTAGAAAATACATCCAGCAAAATTTAATGTGTTATTAGAATCTTTTCTATCTAATTTATCAAGATAAAATCTTCACTATTAGGAGTACAAGGAAGGATTAAAAAAATAAAACCTTAACAGAACTTTGAGATAAATAGGATGCTCAAAAATATGGTAAAATTGTTTTGCTATGGTTCTCCCAAACATTCGGTTCTCTTAGCCTTCAAATGATTGAGTTCTATTCTTATAATATAAAGGCAATGATTAAAACAATAATTTAAAATATTGTCTGAGTCTCTAGTCTCCTTTATTTTTAAAATGATCTCGATTATTAGTAGGACGAGAAAACTTAATATTTAGAAGGATCATGACAAAACCTCTGATAAAAAGTGTGGCTTTGGATGGATTGTCTCAGGAGAAAGGGGACAAAGAGTGAATTTTCTAACGGTACTGTTATTTCAGAGTACACTGAAAAATAAGAAAAAGTAGTGTTATTTTCCTCTTCTACAAGCAGGCATGAGGAATCCAGGGATATTTTGATAATGTCAAAGCCAATTAAAAATAATTATTTATATATATTTTATATTATTTTAAGATCTGGTCGTTGAATTTTCTTAAATCCAATAGTCCTATGAAAGATTGCAGACATTTAAAGAGTGAAATAAAATTACTTCAATTTCAGAAATGCAATTCCTTAATTTGCACTGTATCGTCATATGGCTTGCTGGCTCATCAGTTGTGTGCTGTCATTTGCTGTAACAGGCAAAGAAGTTTGTGAGAAGTATTGAATCGTCTTGAGCTTATAGTTTTCAAGATTAGCCAACGGTGAAGGAAATCAACGGTGCATATTGGCTGGCCTCCAACAAATGGCAGGAGATGTGCGGGGGGGAAAAATAAAAGCCCCGTTCACATTCAGTAAACTCTTACTCAGGAAAAATCGATGGATATTTTCAATAAACTTAATAAAATCCTTTTTATTTAAATTCCCTAACAATTTTTGGGAAATGTGCCCAATTGGTCATTGAACTTAAAAGACCTAATAATACGAACTATACTATTTCACATACTAGATTTATCTTCCTTTTTTTTTGATTGGATATTGATGGGGTTTCTTGAGGATTAACTGCAAATTTTAAAAATTTTGCTGTA
>JAODPA010034230.1:0-12321 GCA_025585075.1 Nepenthes mirabilis | reverse complement strand
GTACATAAGTATGAGAGACAGGCATTAACAACATGCAATAATATAATAGACAATAATCCTTCCCCTAATGAAAATAAACAGTACTCCCCCTCAAGTAATAATAACTTGAACTAATATGTAAATAATAAAACTCCCCCAAAATAAGCGGGGTCTCCCCTAAGCTCCCCCTATCAAAGTGAATCAAGTCTCCCCCTTTTTGTCAAGAATGGCCAAGGGGTAATGTAGCTCACTTTTATTAACCCAGACTTGTCTCACTGAATGCACTCTTGCATTCAAACTTTTAACTTGTGCATCTAAATGTTGAAGGTGATCAACAAATTTATTCATGTTTAACCCTAGTCTTTGGTTGTGCAAAGGATTCATGGTGTAGAACCGTGGGCGAATGTGACCAACTTTTCCACATGCATGACAGGTAGGCACAAACTTAGGGATGGAAGAATTATTCATAGCCATGTGATTACCTAGATTAGTTGAGCCAAATCTGTTATTCACACGTTGAGGCACGACCTTGAAGACTTTGGGGGTGTAGGCATGTTTGTGTGGAATTTTTATGGAAGAATAAACACAGTTTTAGGTTTCACGTCAGTTTGTATAAAATTTGCAACATACCCCAAACCCTGTTTATTTCCATCAATTTTTCCCAACCCGAGCATATGATCTAATTTTGTGGACCAATTCAAGAATTGTTTCAAATTTTTTCGAGAGGCTTCAAGTTCAGATTCTAAAGTAGTTATTTGCTTAGTAAATGAGACTTTCAGATTCTCAATTTCTTGAGTTTTAGAATCTAACTCGGATTGTAGAGATACATTTCCTTTTTCCAAATCTATGATCCTACCATTTAGGGTTCTATTTAATTTCTTTACTTTCAAACATTCCCTAAACAGTTTATCATATGCTTCTTGAAGGCCATCAAATTTAGCTTCTGACTCGACCTCAAAGTCATCAAATTGATTAATATTCTCTACAGCATTGTCACACGTTGAGGTCATAAAGGCCATGTACTTGACAGGGCCATCTTCAGAACATTTTTTCACCATCTTCTTCTTCGTCATCACTCAAGGTCACATTAGTTTTAAAAGCTTGACCTTATTGGCGTTTAAGGTTAGGACATTCAGCCCGGTAGTGGCCAAAACCTTTACACTCATAACATTGAACTCCTTGAATATTTTTTGATTTGTAGTCTTTGAGTTCATGTCAGCCTTTCTTCTCAACTTGAGATGACCGTTTAGAATCCACATCAATTTTGTTTGATGAAGATTTATTTTTCCTTAAAAACCTTTTGAAATTTTTAACAAATAAGGAAAAATCGTCATCGCTACACGATTCTTCATCTGAATCTCGATTTTGCTCTTCCCTACTTGATTTTAGAGCAAGTGATTTATTCTTCTTCGATTGTGGCAATGTGTGTTCATAAGTTTGTAGTGACCCTACAAGTTCTTCGATTTTTAATTTGTCTAAATCTTTGCTCTCTTCAATCGTCGTCACTTTGGGTCTAAATCGTTCAGGCAACGATCGTAGAACTTTTCTAACAACTCTATTTTTCAGGATTCGTTCGCCTAAATTGAACGTGGAGTTTACAATATCATTTAATTGGGTATAGAATTCATCAAATGTCTCATCATCTTTCATTCTTATTTTTTCGAATCTAGTGGTGAGCATTTGCAATTTTAAATTTTTAACTAGTTTAGTTTCTTCATGAGTGATTTTTAAAATGTCCCACGCATCTTTAGACGTCTCACACATTAAAATTCGTTTAAACTCATCGGAAGACATAGCAATAAAAATAGCATGTAACTCCTTACTATTCCAATTACATGCATCAAGTTTCTCTTTGATCCATGAAGATAGGGCTTTTGGTTCGTTGCCCAAGGAACTAGTAGGTGGAGTCCACCCAACTTGGGTACGTGCCCAAACACGCTCATCTAAAGATTTTAGGAAGGCTCTAATCCGGACCTTCCAATAGGCATAGTTGCTCCCATCAAAGAAGGGAGGAACCGAGAGTGATCCACTCGTATACATCTAGATCGGGGGTCGCGGATCGGGGTAAGGCTCTGATACCAATTGAAAAAGCACATTTTGTGCTAACGTGTTTCGACCCCGTTAAAAGTATAGCGGAAGTAGTGAATAATAATAAATATCTAATACACGTAAAAGATATTTAATATTAGATGCTAATAAGTTTAACAATCATGCACGATATAAGTAGCAATAAAGATAAAGACTCAATTTTTTGGTGATGAAGTGAAAACTCGATACCCACGGTATCGAGAAAAACACTCCGGGCTTCAATGGCTAGGAAAGCAATGCACTATGAAAATCAACTTACAGACTGGGTGATAACGACGTGCTAACTTAGCCGACTTACTCCCGTCACGTGATCCCTACCAAGGAACTCCTTGGATTTGCCCGTGGCAACGGAACCGGATACCTTCTGATCTTCACGTCAATCTTTCCTCTCGTGCCACTTGAATTGCCAACCACGATCGGATCTCCTTCTTCACGAACCAATGTCTCCAACGATGGTAGAAGGATAGAAGGTTTGAATGGAAAAAGAAAAAGAAAAATGGTGAGAAAAATCTCTAGAACATGAAGATCAAAGTTATGTCTTTTGGTTTTCTCAAGAGAAGCTAAATCAATGGAGCATGTAAGGCTTTCTTCTCAAGTTTAATGGATTCACCAGATGTCAACTAAGGCTGTGGCGTGCTTAGGGTTTCAAGAAAATAAGGTGTGAATTTATAGTGGAGCCAAAAACGCGTTCAAAAATTCTGCCCGTTGGACCGGCGCTCGAGCGCGCGGCGGGCGGCTGGAGGGTGAGTAGTAAGTGGGCGACCTATTGGATTTTCGGCTCGAGTGGCTAGCGAGCGACAGGTGAGCGGCCACCATTCTGTTTTTTGTGCTCGAGCGGAAAATGAGCTCATGGCGAGCGGGCAGGCTTTGGATAGGCTCGAACGACTGGAGGGAGGACCGAACGGACTTTAAACGGACAACCCACAACCCGACATCGATACAATAATACATATGGTCACAGAATATGTCAATTAGATAAATATCTCTAACACTATCTGCTGTCGATTTGGTGTCCTCGAGGAGTGGTGTATAGTGACCTTGGAGGTTGTACCTTTTTGATTTCTGACCCTTCTCATTCTGCGACGTGTCTACTGTTCGTGTGGTGGCAGATTTCCGTTAATTGTGCTGGACGATTGATGTGCCTGCGTGCCCTTCGGTGCCAATGCGTGTCAAGCCATTATGCGTGCACCTTTTCGTGGTGCTATTTTGATATTTGAGTGGCATCCCTTATAAAAGGATGCCACTTCGCTTCACTTCTCTTCTTCCCCTTGATTCACTTTCTTTTTTGCCTCCTCGTAACTTGTTATTTCTAGTTTTCATAGCTCCTAAAGTTGACACGATTCATTCTATTCTTACTGCCACCGACATTGAGGCATTGTATGTGCAGTACAATATCTCGACTACCATTTTATATGTGGTGCTTGGAGAGCAAGATAGGGCCTGTTCTCCTTTGGAGGGGTCTGTTACCATCTACAAGGCTTACTTGCGGAGTTATCTACACCTTCCCATCCCAAGGGAGTTGTTCGAGATCTTATTGGCCCTTGGAGTCCCGATCACGAGATTTCATACAAATGCCATCAGGTATTTGTATTCATCATATATATTCTTTCACCACCAGGGGAGGACACTAACTATGATGGTAGTGAAGCCGATTTTTTGATTCTTTAGCGGGGTCACTCCTGGTTTTGTCAAGAATTAAAAGAATCAGTTCTTTTTTATTGGGGTCTCTAACAACTGGCCCTTATCTAAGGATTGGGGCAATGTGTCGGTGCCCTTCTCCAAGAAGGCCTCGCATGAGAAGGCGGAGTTTGTCAAGTCACTGATGAAGCTAGTCCGGGTAAATTCGAACAAACTTAATAAGAACCACCTCCTTTCCTCTGAGACGCTCGCATTGGCCCAGTGGGGTCCCCCTTTGGAGGGTATGGGGGCCATCGCTCCTCCGCCAGCCCAACTTTAGAGGAAGGTTGGGACCCTGTACATCAGGGATCCATCTGACAGTCTATTTCAGCGGCGGTCCGTATCATCTCCGATGTCCTCTTCATTTTCCGCAACCTAGGGTTTGCCCATGGTAGAACAGATGCGAGACATTGGTGAGTCGTCTAGGGGACTAGCTTTCGTCACACCTCCAAATGCCAACACTACTGAGACCGGTGCTGGAGTGGCTACGGCCCGACCAGAGGCCCAGCAGGGGCTCCCTATTTCTTCTTTATTAGAGTGGATGGTGTACAACTTTTTAGGCGAGTCGGTAGGAGAGGGTCCAGGCGTGGGCCAACGAGCAAAGTCCCGACCAATGGGTGATATCGAGGAGATGGCGACCACGAAGGCATCTTGTCAGGAGGCTTCTACATTAGACTAGCCCAGGCCAGAGCGTGTATCAACTCCGACCTCTTCATCTTTAGTGCCCTTAAGCGCTGCGGCAACCAGACTATCTTACATCTGGCTAAGTCATTAAGAACTTGTCTACTCCATCAAGATTGACTGAATTTAATGCCTTTCTCTTATTCTGTTTGCAGGATGACAAGATGATGTATGTCTTGCAAACATGCTTGTATCAACGGTCGTCCCGAATTTAGATGTTGGAAGGGGAGGTCCACCATTTGACCCAGTCAACTCGAGTGTGGTGGAGGAGATGCAAAGCCGAGTGGATACCGCTACCTCTGAGGTCCAACAGTATCAAAATCTCATCTCGAGTCTTGAGTTTCAACTTTTTGTGGTCAAGGGGGAGTTGTAGAGATCCAAGGATGCCTTGTAGACGGCCGAGTAGGATCTTGCTTCCCTTCGAAGCGAGATTGTCAGACTTGCAGTGGAGCTAACGACTCGAATTAGCCCGAAGGAGGAGGGTCAGATTCCGAATGCAAGGTTCCTGTACGGCGTTCATTTGTGCTGGTGGATGGCTTCCATTTTTTACCATACTTTTTCGATCAGCAATATTGACCAAAGGGACAAGGTTGCCCGACACTGGTCCAATTTGACTAACCTTACTGACGGGGAGTGGCCCTCATCATGTCATCTGGCCAGCCCCCAATCTTAGGGTCTCCATCCTCTCTTCCTGTTCTTTTTTTTCGTACGTAACGTCACATGTATAGCATAATTTCTTAATGAGTAAAGGAGGATTTTTCCAATCATGGTGATGATCTTTTTACTTTTGTACGTCCTAGCTTACATACCATTGTTTGCCAACTAAGCTTGGTTGCTGTCACAACCAGACTTTTTGGGAGACTTAGGGCCGCCATTTGTGTGCGACCACATCGGATCCTAACCCACTAATCATCGTTGACTAGTGGTGTTAGTCCCTATTGGGAGAGTCGCCGCACGCATGATGAAAAGTCTCCTACGATTTTGATATTCGATCGCCCATGAGCCGCGTGGTGCTGGACCGAGGTTCAAATTCAACAGCTATAGGCCACTCGGTGTAGGACCAAGATTCAAATTCAACTGCATGTGGGCCGCTTGGTGCAAAATCAAGATTTAAGTTTGATTGCATATGGGCCACACGGTATGGGATCGAGGTTCAAATTTAATAGCGTGTGGGCCGCTCAGTGCGGAACCGTGGTTTAGTTATGGGCAAATGAGGATTCGTCCGACTTAGTGACAGCTTAGGATGCTCGAACTCATACAATATCACACGAGCATTCACATGGGCAGATAAGTAGAAAGTTACAATTAATAGTAAACAAGCAAATAAATCATTTTATTAAATTTGATATAATTTAACAAGCATTCTCGGTAATGTATGCTGGACCTACCTAGGCTCAGTAAGAGATTGCTGGTAATACTTTTTTAAATGGGTGGCGTTCCAAGTTCTTGGGGCTAACTTGCCTTTCTAAGCTCGAAACTTGTATGCCCTGTTCTGCAGGATGGTTGAAATGAGGAAAGGTCCATTCTAATTTGGGAAGAGTTTGTTCCTGTTAGTGTTCTTACCTGTGGCTTTTATACTTCATAGGTCCAGATCTCATACCTCGAACTATTGAACCTTCATCCTTTTATTGTAATATTGGGCGATCCGCTATTAATAGGCGGTTGTGTACACCTTGGCCATGTCCCGTACTTCTTCGAGCAGGTCAAGATGTTCCCAAAGTTTTCGGGAGTTATCAAGTCAGTTGAATCTCTCGACCAAGAGACTGGGCAGTCCGATCTTGACTTGGATGACATCCTCGATCTCGTAGCACAAATTGAAAGGTGTCTCATGCATTGACTCCTTTGGTGCCGCTCAGTATGACCATAATACGGAAGGCAGCTTGTCTGTCCATGAGCCCCCAGTGTCCTATAACTTGGTCTTCTACACTTATAGTAGGGTTCAGTTGGAAATATCCACCTGTCTATTTGCTTGTGGATAGGCTATCGAAGTGTGGACAAAATAGATGCCTAAACTGGTACAATATTTGGTGAAGTGCTTGCTGGTGAATTGGGTTCCATTGTCGGTCATGATGACCTCAAAAATCCCAAACCTGCAAATAATATTCTACCAAACGAACATCGTGGCATTTTGTTCGGTGATTCAGGCTAGTGAAGAGGCTTTGACCCATTTTGTGAAGCATCCGAGGCCCACTATGACGAACTTCCTTTACTTGGACGCGATGAGAAATGGATCGAGTATGTTCAGCCCGCATTGCATGAATGGCTAGGGGGCCTAAAGGGTTCCCAATTTCGTGGGTGGCTGATGGGGCAAGTTGTCAAGGATTTGGCAATTTTCACACTTCTTCACGAAATTTATGACATTCTACTTCATCATCGGCCAATAATAACCTTGGCACATTATTTTAAAGGTAAGGTTCTTGCCCTCGATGTGCGACTCACAGATGCCGAGATGCACCTTAACACGTAATCAACCTCCTTCAGTGTGAGACACCGCAAATACGGGGTCGAGTACGCTCAACGGTACAATCTTCCATCCACAATGACATACCAACCGACCATTTTCTTTATATATTTGGCATCATCCAGGCTCTCTGGCAAGGAACTGTCCATAATATACCTTCAGTAGAGCGACATATAGTTTTCACCGTCGGAGACCTATAGCGCTTCAAGCTCTTCAATACTTGGAGAGGTCGGAATCTCCCGCATGTCTCTGAAATATTGGTCTAGGTTTTTAACCGCCACTACCCTTACGAGCTGATCGGTCTTCCAGTTGTCTGCCCTTGGGATGTGTACCACCCCAACCTTGTCAAACTTCTTGACCATGTTCCTTACTTTAGTGAGGTATTTTGCGATGAGTGGGTTTGACACCTCAAAACTTCTGCAGATTTGGTTGACAATTAACTCAAAGTCATTGTAGATGGTTACGTGTCCTGCCGAATATTTATTTTCAAGCTGCAAATCGGTGAGCAGGGCCTCGTATTTAGTAATGTTGTTGGTGACCGAAAACCTAAGTTTTAAGAAGTATCTCACCTCTAGTCCGTCAGGGGTCCCTAGGATCACTCTGGCCCCACTACAAGAGTGGGTCGATGATTTGTCCACGTAGAGAGTTCAATCAGGTGGTTGACATCGCTGGATTGCCTAGTGTTTGGGACCGAGGTCATTATCTCAATGATAAAGTCGGCCAAGGCCTACCCATTTATGGTCGGTCTGGGTCTGAATTCGATCTTGAACTCAGCCAATTTGATAGCACACTTGATTAGTCATCCTGACACATCAGATTTTTACATAATTTTTTTAATAATTGGTTAGTCAGGACAACTATTTTATATGCTTAGAAGTAAGGCCACAGTTTTTGGGTCAAAAAGGCCAGTGCCAATGCAACCTTCTTAGCGTGCGTACAACGGATTTCGGCTCTTGTCAACATTTTGCTGACGTAGTAGACTGGCTACTATACGTTGAATTCTTGTTGGATTAAAATGGAGCTTAGTGCCACCTGTGACACTGACAAATAGAGGTATAGCTCATCAGTGATGTCAAGAGAGAGGGATTGACTAGGTACTCCTTTAGTTTGTCAAAGGCGGTCTGACAATCATCTGTCCCCTGGAAACCTTTTATCTTTATCCCTCGAAAGTTTTTGAAGAAGTGGAGAAATTTGTCCTTGGATTTAGTTAGGAAGTGGGAGAGCACTATAAGCCTTCCAGTCATCCTCTTGACATCATTTATATTCCGTGGCAGTGTCATGTTAATGATAACCTTTATTTTCTCAGGGTTTGCTTCGATTCTTTGCTGAAAAATGATGAAACCTAGGAATTTGCTCGACAACACTCTGGAGACGCATTTGGTCTGGTTTTGTTTCATTCAGTGCGCTTGGAGTACTTCAAAAGCCTCACTGAGGTCACAGATATGGTTGTCAGTGGTTTTACTCTTGAGGAGCATGTTGTTTATGTACACTATCATATTCTGGCCGATCTTAGTTTGGAACATTTTATTCACGAGCCGTTAGTATATAGCGCCTACATTCTTCAACTTGAAGGGTATAATCTTGTGCCAGTACGTCATGAAGGAGGTATACTTATTGTCCCTGAGACTCATTCGGATCTAGTTGTAGCCAGAGCATGCCTCCATGAAATTGGGTAGTTTATGCACGGAAGTGGTGTAACGAGTAGGTCAATTTTCGGCAGCTAGAAACTATCATTCGGGCATGCCTTATTCATATCGGTAAAGTTGGCACATATTTGCCACTTCTTGTTACTCTTCTTGACAAGGACAATATTAGAGAGCCAGTCCAAATACTAGACCTCTTTGATGAAGTCAGCGTCGAGTAATTTTTTCACTTCCTCCCGAATGGCGATGAGTTTTTCGATGGAGAGATTTTTTTCATTTTTACAGGATGGGTATATGGTTCGAATCGAGACCTAACTTGTGAACCATTACTTTGGTCATAATTTTAGGCATGTCTATCGAAATCCATGTGAAAATATGAAAGTTCTAACAGAGGAAGGTGACTAGCTCATCTCGTAGGGGTTCGGTAAGGGAGAACCCTATCTGCAAGCATCTCTTCGAATTTTTGGGATTCAGAGGTATGTGGTCTGTTGGCTCGTTGGCTTGGGCTTGTTGTAGAGTCGCTTCATCTCTATGATCAAGATTGTCTGCTTACCGGTCCGGATTGCCCTGGGTCACCTGGGACGGGTAACACGTCCAGCCGGTTCACTGGTTGCCCAATGCCTCTGCGATGCCATAGGCCATAGGAAATATTATCTTTGAAAGCGTGATTTACATCACAACTCCAAAGGCGATTAGGCAGGGCTGGCTTATGATGACGTTGTAAATCAAAGGCAGATCAACTAGAAACATCAGTAAGCGGTATGTCGTCCTGGGATATGTTCCCTGGGTGACTTCCTGCTGGATCATTCCTTGAATGGGTACCAGCTTGTTGTCCAGTCTGTAGAGGTGTCCTTTAATCGGTCATAGCTGACTATTTAATAAGTATCCATGTAAAACAAATCATGTGTACTTTCATTATCAATAAGTACTCATTTTAATCAATAACTAACACTACTATTTGAAACGGTAGTGCATACAACTAGAGGGTCGGAGTGGGGAGTTATTACATGTGACATATTCTCTTTACTAAAACTAATGATATCATCCCTAACTTCTATTCTTAGTTTCTTCGAAGCAATCCCGGGCTGGTCTGGCAGGTGGATTGGTTTGGTTGCCACAATAATGACTACTCCGGCCACGACTCATTTTCTTGGCTGCTGCTACTAGGTCCTCTCTTCGCCTACCCTGAAGGGCCCTACTCCGGATTCCATAGGAACTTGGTCAGGTGTCCCCTCCAGATGAGTTCTTCAATTTCTTTTTATAGGGTTCGGTAAGCCTCTATGCTGTGACATGGAAAACAATGGTAGTGATAGTATCTCATCTAGTCTTCTCCCTCCGTGTTCTTGACCGGTTTCGGCCACTTTAAAAATTTTTTCTCCCTAATTTGCACAAGAATATTGGTTCGAGAGTCATTCAGTGGAGTCAGATTCAAATGTCTGAATTCCCTTAGGACCCTCGGCTCCACCTTGGGCTACTTTCTCAAATCTCAAGAGTTTAAACGATCTCTATTTCTCTTTCTTCCTATTGGTGGCCCTTGGTGGAGGGGATCCCCGCGTGCTAGATGCTTTGCCTTCTTGGCCTCTTCGACTGCTATGTAAATTTAGGTGATAGCCTCGGCTTCACGGAAGGTCTGGGGATCATTATACGCCAAATCTTTGAAAAATTTGCCCAACTTCAGAGTGTGTATGAAGGTGCTCAACTTCACCTTGTCAGTCAGCCGAGGTATTCAATGGGTTTACACAGTGAACTGGGCCAGGAAGCTCCTACGTTTGGCCATTGTTTGATATGGACGATGTGCCAAAGCTATCTTTTCTCCCTCTGATTGGAGGTGAATTGGGTCAGGAAGCCATTGGCTAGCTCCCAGAACATCCAAATCAAATTCAACAATAGGTGGTAGAACCAAATCCGAGCGTTCCCTTTTAGGGTTAGTGGGAAGCACAAGCACATAGCAGGCTCGCCTAGGCCCTGAAAGCTCAATAGGATACAGAAGTGGTCTAGGTGGTCCATTGGATCGGTGCTTCAGTTATAGGGCTCTAGGGTCGGCATTTTAAACTTTTGAGGGAGCGGCTATGTCTGGATCTCAATTGTGAGTGGCAATCGTCTTAGGTCTGTGGAGTGTCCAGCAACGTCTCCCTTAAACAAGTGTTGCCATATCTTTTCCACTCATGTCTTCACTTGAGGGGATATTGCATTCCTTTTTGCACTGTGGCAGGTCCTCAACTTGAAGTTGTTAGTTAAGCGGCGTGAGTTCGACCAGTTGCTACTAACGATCAACTCGATGTTGCACGAGGCCTCTTCTCGGGCCAGCAGTCTCTACTCGTCACATGAGTAACGAGAATTTTGCCACTCTTGGCTCTCTTCTGGTGTTTTGTGGCCAAGTCAGTCCTCCAAAAGGGACCACACCGTCGCTCAGAGCCGTCCGGGCAATAAGGTCATTCAAGCATTCTGCCTTCTAAGCCGGTCGCTTCTTCTTCTGGCTTCTATGTCATGACGGCGAAGTGTGGCTAGTGGAGGAAGGAACCCCCAATCTATGCCGGCACGCATAAAGGGTCTAGAGCATTTGGGATAAGTTATAGACTTGGTCGACTAGTGCTTTCATGAAGGGTGCCAGCTACTCCACCGCATGGCTACCTGCAAAAGGATCGTCACTATGGGGGGATGACGTCCTTGGTTGGAGTATTGATATAGGCTCTAGTGTTGACCATGTCTACTTTTGTGTAGATGGTAGTGAGGCTTTTTATTCGTATTTTTTACAGATGGCGTCAATGATACGTTCTGGATTCGGGTTGCTGATGAATTAGGGTGTCTCAGGGCCTTTGGGTTAAATTGAAGTGAGTATGATCTCCATACTTTTTAGTTTGGATTCTATACACCATAACACAAAAATGAGAAGTCAAATAATTGGCAGGACTCGCTCCTTAATATGTCCCCTAATACTCAAGTCAATAATCTTTCTTTGGAGATGAAAGATACGGGAACAAAAGTAGATGAGTTATGATGTAAGGAAGGGGTTTTTTGAGTTTAACTCGGAGGCTGAGCTTGTCATGGAGCGGATTTGATGACAGTGCGCTCATAAGGAGAGGCTTTGACGTCGCGAAGGCAAGAATTATGAGGAAAATCTCATGAGGCTCTGTGAGCAGAGTGTGAACTCTGAGTTTTCAATGGCTGTTTTGAATGTAAGCATATGAGAGCTAGTATTAGTGTCAATGTAGGCGTCGATGTGAGTAGACCCTTGGAATTTATCTCAAGGGCATTTTATAGCCTTTGGGCCAGTTAAACCTTGCTTAGGCGGTAAGGTTAGCTACTAGCTGCCCAACGCAAATTCGGAAGGCTAGCTTGAAGATTGCAGGCGCCGATTAAGACAATTGTGATTAGTTGAAAGGGATTTCTTCCTTCCTTTTAAGGGATACTGTACACGATAAATCTTGAGGTTTCCATTGCAAGAGATATTTTGAGTTGGGAGTTTCCATTCTTAGAGAGATCATGATTTGGGACAATATTCGGGATTCTGGCTGGTTAAGGCAGGTAACCTTTAATGTGCGAAAACGGTGTTATGGGCCGTCTAGATTGGGCTGTGGAAGGCCTGGGCTGTCCAGCCGGCTTAGATATTGTTTCGTTAAATGGAGGCGTTGATTAGCCTTTAAGCCTATGGGCCAGATTCCTCCTGGATGGGCTACTTAGTCCATGTGTCTGAGTATTGGGCCAGTCCGATTTTACCGTTCCCATCAACAATATATGAATACCATATTATAAATCTCTGTTTTATTGACATTTTGTAATTTATTTTTGATT
>JAODPA010034219.1:0-12322 GCA_025585075.1 Nepenthes mirabilis | reverse complement strand
GAATATGATAGGTGTGGCTATAGATGGGCCTGCCTAGAAACCAAGCGTACTAAAAGGGGAAGGGCTCAGAAACAGGCGGCCCACCTTGCGGCTTGATGAGCCAGAGAGCCTGCTGGGGATACAATCCGTCCGGATGGATTGACTTGAAACCGCCCCGCAGAAAATGGGCAACTAGGGCTGATCCACGAGGATCCCTTTTGCTCACCAGTCAACAAGTGGCACAGCTCAACTTGCAAACAACACTTGCCATAACCGTCTACGATCGCAAATCTCTCATGGAACGGCAATCACAGCTCAACAAATATTTTTAAAATATTACCTTTGATTACATATCGCTCCCAGAACGACAACTATTGCTCAGCAAATCCTCTTAGGTAGATATTGCCATCCGACGACCTCTATGATTGCCCTAATAAAGAAAGGAAGATCTCCAAACAGCTATGGTTATCATACTTGCCTTGTATATGATCGCTAAGATAGCTTAACGGATATGTTGAGGCGGCCGAAAGCCCATATTGGCACCCAAACAAAGCAAAACTGACTCTAATATTATAAATACTCATTCTCTCTATGAGAAGGGCTGAGTAATCCTTACCCTTAAGAGTCTTTAGAAGATCGAAGCACTCTCTTCCAATTTTTAGCAACTTATCCCCAAGTGCACCCTTATTAAAAGACATTCTCCATTGAGCACACTCGCTAGAGCACCGTCTTCCAACTGACACTCCACTTTACCTGTGCATTAGCATCTTTTACATCCTCTATCTTTCTCATCATCATTAAAAGATTACTGATTTTAGTATTGAAAGATATATTGTAGAGCAAGTCACGCTAATCCTCTAATTTTTTATTTATTCGTTGTGTTGCATAGAATCTCGATTAGCAATGACGTCGATTGGATCCACTTCAATTTGAATCGTCATAGAAGATTAGTTAGCTCTCTAATTCATACAACAATCCGAATTTAGGGACACATCATTAGTGTTGTCTGTGGGAATGACTAAAAAGTCTAACCACAACACTCATGAAGATGAACATGGTTAACACCAGGGCACAAGTCACCACACCAATCTGTAATGTCGCCTCCCATGGCAATGATCCGTTAGCAGATAGCCACACGGGCAAGCAACCGATAGCCACGCGGGCAAGCGACGGACCTTGGACATCCACACATTCGCTGCCTAGAACGAGAGCATATCTAAAATGCTCTAGATCCTTTGCGCACATGTGAGCGAATAGTGGTTGGGAGCTTTCTCTGCCACCTCTTAGACCTCAACTTCAAAGTGGAGGAACCAAAGAAAGAAGCACCCGACTTAGAAGATCTAGTAGCCTGACGACGTGGAGGTTCAAGTGACCTCGAGTGGCAGAGCCTAGACACAGATGGAGGGCTGACTGAGTCATAGGACACGAGATGAAAGCCCATAATGATCAAATCCCTGGTACTCCCATGACGATTGAAGGCCCCCAGCCTTGGAGGAAGCTTCTTACAGCACTAGGCTAATGAGAGTTAGCAACTGCCTAATCTAGCATCTCTCTCCAAACCACACTGAGTTAATAACCTTCCTCAATGTGAAGAATAGTGCATCCTCCCCCGAATGGAGGAGAGAGTGAAGAAGATTGAGCAGCACGTTTTTAGGGAGGCGTCAATGGACACTCTGTGGATCTGAGGAGATCTCCATTCATAATGGAGATCCAGATACAACCACTCCCTCACAAATTTAAGATGCTTGCCTTGAAACCCTACAATGGAGTTCTGATTTGATGGACTATCCAAATCGTTTCTATACTTTACTGAGCTTCCATGGCTTGGACGAAGCCATAATGTGCTTTTTCTTTCCTTGAACGCTCAAAGGGGACATCTAGATTTGATTTTATTGTCAATAGGCTAATTTAATCTGGACATTTCAGGAGCAGGCAGACAGCTTCCTATCACAATTCACTTCTAGTTGAAGGGGGGAGAGGCAGCCTTGGCACCTTGCCTGCATCAAGTAGGGGCCAAGCAAAAGCTTGAAGTACTTTCTAGCCCGGTTCACCATTGAGGCCTGACAAATACCTAGGCTCACCGATGATGTGAAATTGAATGCCATCATATTGACTTTAGAGTCGGGTGATTTCTTCAAGCATTTGGCCCATTAGGACCCTAAGACCTTCTAGGAGGTTGAAACCATCGCGCGCATTACATAGCTATCAAGACTGCCAATGAAGCGAAGCAACACCCAGACCACTTTCATTAGGGGCCAATGAACGGAAGAAAAAGAAATGGAGACCACACTTGTTCCAAAGACCCCAGGAAGTAGCCCAAGACAAAGCTGGAAAAAATTTAGACCCCTGAAGCTGACCCCTTTGAATGACTCTCAGACCAACATCCTCATATAAATTCGGAATGAAAGGTTTTTAAAGTGGATGAAGCCATCTAATAACTCAAAGGGAGTAGACTAGTCGAAATACTGTAACTACTATCGACCTCCGGTTCATAGTATGGAAGATTGTCGGACATTGCAAAACGAGATCGAGGATCTAATTCAGAAGAGGCACCTGATCAAGTTCCTGTGGAATCTAATGTAGGCCCTCGATAGAATAGATGAAGGCAAGATGGAGTAGCAATAGCTGAGAGATTGAATCGCGACTGAGATAGTCAATATGGTGACAACGAGACCATCCAAGAGTAATACCTCAGACTGCCCGAAGAAGACTTTTTGCAACAAGAAAACGAGGGTAGGAGTTAGGGATAATATCATTAGTTTTAATAATGACGATATAGCACATGTAATAACTCTCCATTCTAATCCTCTAGTTGTATTTGCACTTCTTTCGGATAGTATGATCAATTATCAATTGAAATGAGTCTTTTATTAATAATAAAAGTTTTCAAAATTCTCTCTACCTTGATGCGTATTTTAAGTTGGGATTAAAGAAGAATTAATTAAAATCAACCTAAGGACCCTTCTACGGGTTGGACAACAAGTTGGTACCAATTTAGGGGGCCATTCAACTGAAAGTTACACTGGGGGCTTACCCTAAGATGGCCTCCCAAATGTTTACATTTCTAGTAATAAACCTCCTATCGGTTTACAACGTCATCTAGGGATGACCCTATCTAACCACTTTGTGGTAATGATATTGGTCTTATACCTAAAGATGAAATTTTCGACAGCATGTGACATCGAAGCTGTCCTGGGTGACAAAGTGACCGGTTGGACGTATTATCTATCCCAAGTCACTTAAGCGATCCCCGATTGGCTAATCAAGGATTTTAACCTTCAGGACGAAATGACCCTGCTACAACCCCAGTCCGGCGAGTCCACCAACCAAATTTGGTTAGACCCTAGCGATCCCTAGAAATGTGTGCAAATCGGGAGTTCCTCGAAAGGTGACTTGCAGGACCAACCAATAACCTTCCATAGAAAAAATTTTGACGTATTCGCATGGATACCCACTGACATGCCAAGAATTTTGGTCGGATTAATGGTCCACAAGTTGGGCTTTGATCCTGGTCACAAACATGGCTGATAAAAGCGAAGAAATTGCTCCATCAAAAAACTGATCGCCATAAGCACGAAGGTTAAAAAGTTGCTCGACGTGGGGTTCTTCAGGGGGATCTAGTACTTGGACTGACTGTCCAATGTGGTCATCGTCTAGCAAAGTAATGAATAATGACGGATGTGCGTCAACTTTACTGATGTGAACAAGGCGTGTTCCACAAATAGTTTTTCATTACCAAAGATTGACCTACTAGTGGACTCCACATCTGGTCATAAGTAGTTGAGTTTCATGGACGCTTACTCGGCTTACAACTAGCTCTAGATGAGCCCAGACAATAAAGAACATACTTCCTTTATGACCGGATTAAGGGACATACTGTTATAAGGTCATGTGCTTCGACCTGAAGAATGTAGGTTTGACATACCAGTAGTTCTTCAGCAAGATGTTCGTAGTGCAAATTGGCCGAAATATGGAGGTTTACGTGGACGATATGCTTGTCAAAAGCAGGATCACGGATGACTATATTTGCAACCTAAGCAAGGCATTCAGAGTTCTCCAAGTGCATCAAATAAAACCAAATCCTGTCAAATGTGCATTTGGCATGATCTTAGAAAAATTCTTTGGTTTTATCGTCTCACAATGAGGTGTCTAGGAAGACCCCGAGAAAATAAAGGACATCCTTAACATGAACCCATCTCGGAATGTGGAGGTCCAGAAACTCATCGAGAGGCTCGTAGCTGTCTCTCGGTTCCTAGCAAAGTGGTAGAATAGTATCTACATTTCTTAAAGGCCTTGAGGGGGACGATGGCGACTAATTTTTAGTGAACGGCCGACTGTGAAGCCGCCTTTCGAGTGCTAAAAGAGTAACTTACCAACCCTCCTTTTTAGATGTAGCCAAAGGAAGGCAAATATTTGTACCTATAACTAGTGGTTTTAGACATAGCACTAATCTCGATCCTGATTCGGCAGTAGTCTAATGCACAACGACCAATTTACTATGTCAGCAAGGTCTTGGCAGACACCAAGACCCGCTACATGTATGCTAACAGGATCGCCTTAGCTCTTGTCTACTCCACTAAAAAGCTACGCCTGTACTTTCAGGCACACAAGATCGTTGTCATAATTGATCAACTGTTGAAGGGGATCTTGCAGAAACCCAACATGTCCAGGCTACTGATCAAATGGGCCATCGAATAGGGTGAGTTCAACGTGGAGTTTTGACTGCGGTCGGTCATGAAGGGATAGGCTCTTGTAGACTTCATTGTTGAAATAAAAACCCCAATTTCAGACGCCCTCGACCTCACTAAAGGCATCAACTAGCAAAGAGCAGTAACCTGTACTTTGCATGTAGATGGGTCGTCAACACAATCAGGGACAGGGCCAAAGTGATCTTGAGGACTCTAGATGGGTTTGAGATGAAGTACTCAGTAACTCTCAGATTCTTCACCACTGACAATGTTGATGAATATGAGGCTTTCCTCGCCAGGATTAGATTGGCAAAAGAATGCTCAATGAAGCATCTAACCGTCTACAGTGTCTCAAAACTGATTATCAACCAAGTATCAGAGAACTCTGAGGCCTTAAGCCCGCTACTCACAAAGTATCTTACTAGAGTGAGAGGCTTGACTCTCACATTTGACAGAGTCGAATTAATTCGCATCCCAAAGAGGACAACTTAAAGGTTAACCAATTGGCAAAGGCGCTGCCTGCCGGAAGCTAGGAATAGTATGCTTGAGACATGCAAAAAATTCTTGACGCCCTGAGCATAGAAACTCGAGCTGGGGATGTAGCAGATTGTCGATAGTGAGAACTAAATGACCCCTATAGGAAGTACCTGATTGATAGCCTCCTGCTAGAAAACCCAGAGGACACCAAGTGTGTAAAGAAGACAACAGGCCGGTACACTATCATGGACGGGAGATTATATCGTCATAGGTCCCTTACTCCCTACATGCAGTGTTTCATACCAGAAAAGGCTGACTATGCATTGGGTGAGGTGCACCTCGGGATTTGCATATTAAATATCGAGGGCAAAAACCTTTCCTTCAAAATCATGTGGCAGGGCTTCTATTAGCCCACAATCAAATGTGATGCTTTGGATTTCTTAAAGAAATGTGAGAATTATCGGTCCATGACAACATCTCTCACCAGCATCCCATGAAATTGCCAACCTTGCAGGCCCTATGGCTATTTGAACATTGGGGACTTAACATAGCCCATTTCCCATCGTGTTGGATATAGAAAGTTCATCATAGTTGGCATTGATTATTTTACAAAGTGGGCTGAAGCCTCTCCACGGGCTTGGTTCACTGAATAAAATGTGACAGAGTTCGTTCAACAGGACATCATTTATGGATTTGGGATTGCCGAGATCATAGTGACTGATAATGAAACTTAATTCATCGACAAGTGCTTCACCAAGTATTATTTAAGTCTGGGCATCAGGTTGGTTTATACTTATGCCACCTACTCTTAAGCGAACGGGCAAGTGGAAGTGATGAACCGCATACTACTATATGGGTTAAAGATGAAGTTAAAAGATGTTGGGGGGTTATTGAACGAATGAACTACCATCCGTATTATGATCCTACCGAACGACGCCGAATGAGCCGACCCACGAAATACCCTTTAGTTTGTGCCATGGGACTGAAGCAATCATCCCGATAGAGATCGAGTTGCCTACTCTAAGGTTTAAAAGTTTTGACCCACTCAGAAATTCCTAACATCTTAGAGAGCATCTCAACTTACTCGAAGAAGCTCGAGATGCCGCCAAGATGTGCACAACGGCATACTTGTAGTGGATTACTTGGTACTATAATAAAAGGATGAAAGCATGCCAATTCAAGGTGGGAGACTGTGTTCTGCGGAGCATAAAGGCCACGGGTAAAAACGCTCATAGGAACAAACTCTCTCTGAATTAGGATGAGTCATTCCTCTCTTGGTCATCCTTTGAAACGATTCGTATAATTTGCACACTCATAACGACAAATTGGTTCCAAGGACATGAAATTCCATTCACCTCAAGAAGTATTACAAATAACCCCGCACCAAACTCAAGTAGGCCTAGCATATATTATTAGGCATGCTTGTAAGTTGTACCACGTTTAAATTAATAAAATAGTTATTCATCTATTTTTGATTATTCATAAGCGCATGACATCGCATAAAATCAAATGGCCTAATTTTCCCGTAGGTTGGGTGAGAGCGCCTCACCCATTAATCAACTTATGAAAAACATAATCAAAACCTCGACTCTAATAGCTGAGCGGCCCAAGTGCGGTTGGATACAACGGCCCAAGGAGGGGGCTTGCAAACGAAAGTTGAACTTCTCCAGACAAATGGCCATAGCAAACCCTAGGGGGCTTCCTAAACATGGGCACAATGACTCCTCCTAATGAGGACGAGTGCCCTCAGTTGACAATGGTCGGCGAACTAGGATTAGATACATAAGAGCGGTGATGTCTCCCATAGCGTGACCAAGCTCCAATGGAACCACATAGACGATGACTTTGACTTCACCAAAGCCTGTGGCCATTAAAACTCAGTCGGCCCTGGTGAAGCTCACTAGTAGGCATGCGGCGACATCCTCTAGCAGGAAAGACCACCTAAGTGCCATGACTTCTCCCCATGGAATGAGCATAATTGGACCCTAGCATCCACGCCAGGCCCAGCTGCGACGACAATGACGTCTAGCTAGCAAATAATGAAGTATCAAACAAAAAAATTCCAGATAAATACAAAAATACAAGCAACACGGATCAAGAAAGGTCACGGTGATTTATTATAAAGTTAGAATGTACATTGGAGGATATGCATCCACTACCAAGAAATGAAACATTGCCTAGGCTAATAGCTCAGAGGGATGATTATCCTAAGATTGGGGGGTCCTAGTTGAGCACAGTGAGGGCTCCCATTTTCTCTCAGAGAAATCCGTTAGGTTAGACCACCGCCAAGTACCGCTGTTCCTGGGATTGAAGAAGCTGATAGGGAAGTCTAGGACTACTAGGGATGCAATCCGTCGGTAGAGGCGAACACCATCCCAAAATATGATGGTTAGAGCATGGCCCGCTTCCTTCGAATTGAACAGAGTCCTCATCTTCGCCTCCAGTCGAGTGTTCTCACTCCGAAGGTCAACAAGATGCTCCTTGGCCACCTGGAGCATGTCCTTGAGCTTTTGGTAACTTGCCCTAAGCTCTAATAGCTCGAGGTCTAGGTTGGTAGCTCACTCCCGGCACTGCTGGGCCTCAGCTGCTGTGGCATTCACTTGACCCTGCATCTCTTCAAGCATGCCTGGGTCGATGCATGTTTGGGCCAAGTGAGGGATCTTTGCATCACACTGGCACATCTGACATCCCTCTGGTAGATCTCTGCATTAGGCAAGGCTGACAACAATAAGAATAAAGAGTTACCTAAGACGTACTCTAATGTAAGACATCTCCTCCAAAACCAAAGGATCCAAGGGAGCCCTAGGTATAGAAGCTGGTGGAGGCCTTTGCTCCGGCACGGGTACTTCATGATGAATGGAAGGTGCCCTAAAACTTGGATGCAACAGGGGGGCATCAGTCCATCTGGGACTTCAGATATCGGAGCCTCGGAGAGGTGCCTCCCCAGTCGCCACCACCTCCGCATCACTCCCCATCAGAACTTCAACCGGATGGACGTCACTGGGTCCTCATCAATTAAAGAAGTAGGAGGGCTGGGCTTGGACTCTTTGGGCTATGAGATGACAATGGTGGGGACCACGTATTGGGCTAGAGTTGGTGTAGAGATCGGCTCGCCTGAATCCCTGGCCCTAGGTTCATTTGAGACTCCAGTAGAGGGAACAGGGGGCTCGTCGCCCTCAGTGGGCTTGACAGCCTCCTCCAAAGCATTGCCTATTGAAGAAAATGGGATAAGAGTTGGCCTCCTAGATGACTAGCTAAACCCATGCATCCACTCCACCATGGTTATGCCGGAGTTCGTGGAGGAACAGGAGCCCAAAGAAGGGGCCCACCATTGAGATGCCCTCTCAGGGGAATCATGGATATATAGTTATCCAGGTTTCCTCTTGGGCCGAGCTTGTAGCAGGGTAGTCACGTCTATCCCCTTCAAGTGGGACTCCCACTTAGTATGTGTAGAGCCCCACGAAGACAACCAAGAGTCCTTATAGAACGAGTCGGCATACGCCTTGACTAGATTCGTTAGTGGCCTCATGAAGTTCTCCTTTGGGTCCAAGACTTTGCCGACGTAGGAGGCTGGCACCTTGCCCCACTTGTTAGAAGGGGCCCAATCGGAGGGGACCACAAAGTAGAAGAATCGGTCTTTCTATCCTTTTGAGGAATCGGGATTTTTCCCACTTATCTGGAACTCTTTCTGAGGGCAGAGCAAAATCTAGTCCACATCCTAGCAGAATCGAAAGATCATCTTCACGATCACAACATCCAAGAATTGCCTCTGGTAGCAAAGAAAGATGCTCATGGAAGCCAGATATCGCACGACATTAAGGTGAAGCCGCGTGATCGGAATATCTAATGACACGAGAACCTCATATGGCTTCAGCGCAAAGGGGATGCAAATGTCACTCCTTAGGTGAGCCTCGTATACAATATTGAACCCACACCAGGGAGAGCAGGCTTTTTCATCCTAAGCCGGCAGCTTGAACAGGATGGCACTTGGGATACTAAACTAAGTATGCAAAGATGCAACATCAGTGGAAGTGATGATTGACCATATCACATTAACACTCGTAGGAGCCATGGAAAATCAGAGGGAAAACCAAAGAAGAAACGATTTGAATCAAGAAGGAAAAATGCAAAAAAATGGCAAAGAAACTGAGCTTAGATAGACGACATCCTGGCCCTAAAATGGCAACATTTGTGAAAATCAATGAGGGGTACCCCATAATGACAGCAACACGTGCCTGCTCTGCGAGGCCCCATGGCGCGTCAATTGCCCAGTATCAGTAATGATGGTTTGACGCTATGCCTCTCTATGTAGATTTGAACTGATGAATTGGCAGGACGGTGTAGTTTCCAAGGCCCTGGCACTCCACTTCCCAAAGCTACGAAACTGGCAGCATGTGACCCTTATGGGCTCAAGGATGATTCAACTAACGCCCTTACCAACCTAGTGTTCGGGACATACCAGCATGAGTCGGGATCGCCAGAATACCAGGCCACCAGTGGCTTGAGCGATTTGTTCAACTGTTGCCAAGCAGCAGAACACAACATTCAATCATTCACAACATGCGACGAAGACAAAAAGGCTCGAAAAGTTTTATTCAATAATTTCTTTCACAAACTATAAACTTAGTTTGGCTAACATACAACTTTATAGCAAAAAACGAAAAACAATCCTCAGTCTTTCCTGAACCCAGGAGACGTTGCTATAGGAGACTAACGACCCAAAATTTTTAATAAGAAAATGTTAACCATCAAGTACGGTCAACGCAAGTTGATCGGAGAACGAAATGTGAAGAAGTCCGGATTGTTGCATTGGTAAAATTCCAGTCCGGATTTCCATATGAAAATCCAGTCCGGAATATTCCTTAAATTCACTCCGGAATGTCCTTAATGAAAATCACTCCGGAATTCCTTAATGAAAATCACTCCGGCATTCCTTAATAAAAACCACTCCGGAATTCCTTAATAAAAACCACTCCGGAATCCCTTAATACAAATCCACTCCGGAATTCCTTAATAAAAATGAAGTTCGGATTTTCTTAGTGAAAACACTCCGGATTTTCGAAGTAAAAAGAAGTCCGGATTTCCCTTGAAGAAAATCGGTCCGGATTTCCCTTGAAGAAAATCTGTCCGGATTTCCTTTGATGAAAAATGAGTCCGGATTTCCGTTAACAAGTCTGGATTTCCCTTAGTAATCAGAAGTCCCGATTTCGTTGGAGAAAAGAAGTCCGAATTTAATGAAGTCCGGATTTCCTTAGTAAAAACACTCCGGACTTCTGAAGTAAAAGGAAGTCCGGTTTTGCTTTAAAGAAAGCACTCCGGATTCTCGAAGTAAAAACGCGTCCGGATTTGTTTGAAAGAAATCACTCCGGATTTCCGAAGTAAAATCGAGTCCGGATTTGTTGAAGGAGTCCGGTCACAGTTAAGGAAGAATATTGGGAATGAGCGACTGTGAATATCGGCTGTTCCCGAGACATGTTGAAAAACGAAACCCATAAATAATCCTCTTTGGAAATGTAGGACCATTTATATCACCCTTGGAAAATAGGAAAATCATAAATGAGGGCCACCAAAACCTAGGGTTATAAATAAGGGCCTAAGAATTTCGGAAAAAAAGCACCACTAGAAACTCTCCTAAAGAAGAAGGTAGAAAGTTAAGGAAAAAGTAGAAAAGAACTCAGGCAAGATACTCACCCCTATTTCTAAAACTCATGTTTATTTATGTTGCTATAAAAGTATATGATTTCTGTATGAAGTATGCTTTTGATGAATGAAATGCATGCTTAAAGGAAATTCTATTATGCATGATGATAGACTTATTCTATTTATGATTGTTATGAATTTTGATAACTTCATGTTTACGGAAAAGAAAGTTTAGACCTTAAAATGAAATAAGTATTCCTACTGTTGATTTCTGTTTCTGTCAAAAGATCTATGAATTTAATGATAAAAGACCTCCGGCAGTTTTTACAGAAAACAATTTAGAACTCCGGCATTTTAGGAAATAAGTACTCCGTCCGGTTTGAATAAAGAACTCCGTCCAAAATGAACTCCGGCCTTTACGTCTTTAAAAGTACTCCGTTCCTTTATTTTGAAATGAACTCCAACTTATGAATTCCGTATTTTTGAGCTCCAGATTTTAAAAGAAAAGTCACTCCGACATTTGAGCTCCGGATTTTAAAAGAAAAGCCACTCCGTCCCCTTGAGCTCCGGATTTTTTAAAGGAAAAGCCACTCCGGCCCATGAGCTCCGGATTTATGAAAGAAAAGTCACTCCGGATTTTAGAGCTTAGGATTTTGAAAGGAAATGGACTCCGGATTTTTGAGCTTCGTATTCTGCCAGAAAATGAACTCCGGATTTTTAGAGCTTCGTATTTTGAAAGAAAATGAAGTCCGGATTTAGAGAATGAACTTCGGATTTTAAAAGAAAGAACTCCGAAAATTTGATGAAAAACACTCCGTCCTTTTTATTTTGAAAAGAACTCCGGCCTTTGAAACCTGTCTTAATAAAAAGAACTCCGTCTTTTGAAAAGAGCTCCGCCATGAAAAGCACTCCGTCCGTTTTAAGTAAAGTTGCTCCGTCCATTTTAAGAAACGGCACTCCGTCCCTTTTAAAGAACTTCCGACTTTTGATGATGACGTAAATGTGCTCCGTCCTTCATAAATAAAGAAGTCCGATTTTGATTAAAGAAAAGAACTTCGATTTTGGATTAAAGAAAAGAAATCCGGTTTTGGAGTAAAGAAAACGAACTCCGACTTTGAAAAGAAACGAACTCCGGCTTTGACTAAAGGAAATGAACTCCGGTTTGAAAGAAAACGAACACCGGCTTTGACTAAAGGAAATAAACTCCGGCAATAATAAAAGAACTTCGGTTTCAAGACTTCGGCCTTCTGTTTGAAAAGAACTACGGAAATTTGATGAACAAGACTCTTTCCTTTTATTTTGAAAAAGAACTTCGGATATTGAACTTCGGATTTTTGAATTATGAACTCCGGCTTTTGATAAGATGATATGGACTTCAAATATTGAAGTTAAAGAACCAAAGCTATAAGAACAAGGAAAATATACGGACAGCAAGTGGAACTCTTTCGACTTTTGATCTATGATGATTGGCCAATAAAGAATACGAACCAAAAACCGAGTTTCCATTAAACTTGCTGTTAAAGATGGATGAAGGATAT